>CM055276.1:63603365-63622318 GCA_029237695.1 Conchocele bisecta | reverse complement strand
TAATACGAATACATAATTATGGTGAGCGATCAGAACACACTCATGCATAAACTCAAGAATAGGAATGATTGATGCGTTGTTTTAAGTGAGAATTTGGCTCGATAAAAATACTTCCGGTTGTTCAATGCGATTTCAAATGGGAAAACACAGGTAGGTACCTTGTTTCATTGCTTGTATATTGTTCTAGAGACGTCCAATGAACATGACATTAGGCTTATCCGGACCGCCAATGATTCCAATTTCAGCTGAATATTTATACTACTTGCGAGATTGACTACTGTCTGTTCCACGTTTTGCTGCCGACGAACTTTTGACTTTAATAGTCCTTAACACCTTAAATCTAAAACATACTTAATATTGCAAGTACTTTTTCATCAATAACAAAAACGTCACCTCCCCAAAATATTCCGTCAACTATTTAGTTTATTGCGAAAAAACGATTTTCCTATGGGAATTTAACATGGGGGCTAATATATATATATATTTGTTTTACATTTTTGTATTTGAGGACCGATTTTCAAAATGTAACTTTTGTTTTCGTAGTTACATCATTTCCAAGTTATATAGACAGGTTTCGGACTCAATTCAGATATGTTTCGTTTTTTGACTCCTCCCCCTCCTCTTCTGCCTCTTTTTCCCGTCCTGCCCGTCCAGGAAGCGATTTTTTATCGATTTTCATTTTCCGAGCCCTCCAAAATTACTAATATATAAGTTTCCCAAAACATGCTGCAATGCTAAAATGTGCATTGTGTGGTGAACCGATGCACGTATGTTTTTCTTGTTCTGTTTGATTCAGACAATTCACGTGACAGTGCAGTTGTTACGCCTTGACATACGCATTGACTATATGGACAGGTGCAATCAGACAATCAATTGTATTTATATTAACTGTTAAACGTCATGTGATAATATGTTTACGTCTTCACGACGGTGACTGGACATTCATCTGGTGGATTACCAAGAAACAACAACAACAGTGCCAATGTAAATGTTACATGCATTTAACCCTTAGAAGGCGGGAATCGAAGACTGTAGTCTGCTGTTGTAACTTACTTTGTATTTTCTCTAAATAAAAACATGTTTTGTCAGCATTTTAGAATCATTTCCATTGGAAATGATTCTAAAGTGCTGTCAAACCATGTTTTTGATAAGAAAAAATAAAATAAAAATAGACAGCAGACGACAAATTTTAATTCAGCACTGTAAGGGTTAATATACATATATAGTGACAGATATAACGTAATTACCAACAATCGGACATACAGAGTGACAGGACGCGATATCATAGGAGGATGGAGGTATGGACAAACCCGGCATATTCACTATCTCCCCACCACTAGTCTACCCTCCCCGCCCCCAGCCCCGTACGCAACATGGTACATATCACAAACTATTATTAAGCTTATACAGGGATGCATTCGCTTCAGGTGTTATTACGCGTGTGTCATATCACTTTTATGAAATGGGTTACAGCATGTCATAACAAGTACAGTCGAACCTCCCCGAACGGCCACCTCTCTACAACAACACCCTCTCTATAATAGCCGCTATTTTATATCCCAAATGGATGATTTCCTCTGTATAAAACCATTAGACTGCTGAGCACGAAAATTGCCGTCTACTGTTGCTTTTCCTTCTTTCTCAATAAAAACATGTTTTGACAGCATTTTAGAATCATTTCCATTATAAATGATTCTAATATGTTGCCAAGGCATGTTTTGATGAGAATTATTGAAGAAAATAAATAAACAACATTAACCTCCCTGCAACAGCCACCTCTCTACAACATCCAATTTTGCATCTTCCCATGGGTGGCTGTTGTAGAGAGGTTTCACTGTATTTCATTTAAGGAACAACATCACATGTCTTTTCCGATTTACGGCACGAGGGTGAAGCATACCTGTAAGTCTCTTTAGTTCCAGTTTCTGCTTCTGTTGCTCGATCTCCGAGTTCCGTAATAGTGCTAAATATAGAAAATAGGGTAACATACACCAGTGATGAATTAACAATAGCCTGCTGAGAACGAAACTTGTCGTCTGCTGTTCTTTTATATTTTGTCTTCGTTCATATGGTGTGAATGACAGCACCTAAGCATCATTTACATTGTTAAGTGCTGTTAAACACATATGTAAATGAGAAGAAATGGAAAATAAAAATAAGAAACAGACGACAAAATTTAATTCACCATGGCACGGTTAAATGCGTCCGCTGGACGTGAGCGCATTTGACTCGTGTCCGGCATTTGCGTTACAATCAAAGTATCGGCACAAATCAAACCTAATATATAAGTACAATTGACTTGATATTTCACATACTTCTCTATCACAATCCATAATTTCCATCTCCACAACCGTAAGTCTAATAAACTTTAAACATCACATACTTCTTTATCACCAAACACCATACACATCACAAATGTAGCCCCCAATGATCAAGGTCAAGGTCAAGATACTCCGAAATTCGCGTTAATATTTGTTTTTAATCTGTGTTTTTAACTACCAAATAGATCCAGAATACGCTATCCAAATTCCAGATTTGAAACTTCCACTACGTCTTAATCACCATCCATAGATACATTATATACCAACCCATGCGGACCACATGTCCACGGTCAATGTGGAATTACTATGATATTTACGTTAAAGATTTTGTAAAATCTGTGCTAAATTTTAACAAATTTCTCTCTACAACCCTAAGTCCGATTGACTGAAACCAAATGCATACACTATGGGATCATCAAATACCTCGTCGGGCGCGATTTGCAGGCCACGGCCATCGAGTTACACGTTTAGTCATTTATGTTTTGAACAAAATAACCAAAAATGAGACTCATGAAACCATGTAATTAAAAAGAACATAGTTCGCAATACATCATGTAAAACACAGTGGTGTACGTGAAGTCTTCAACGTGGCACAAACATGCGCTCCATGACCAGCGGTGAGCGGTCCAAAAAGGACAGTAACAGTGTGTGAAATACATGAAAATAAAACATATGCAACGAAAGCCCCACAACGATATTCCCAAATAAACTATTGACTAAACAGCAGGAAGACAAATCGCATGAAGCACATTACAGGATGATAAGACAGGAAGCGTGCCGCATTGGAACGGCCTGTGATTAAAATAGTCTAATGGGCTGGTGGAACCTTGTTAGCGCGGCTCCGGAAACCTTCCGCTTAACTCGCCCCAAAAGGACGGAAACAGATAAAGCAATACATAATATGTGTACCTTGAGTAGATATAAGCTTCTTCCCTCGTTCAGCAATGCATTCAGTCATTACGTTATTTGAATCGGTGGCCTTCTTCAGGTTGTTATTCGCCAATTCTGTAACAAAAAGATTAGCCATTGGTACACAAACACATAAACTTGACATTAATGCTTTCATCACTGATTAACTAGCATGATGATTTGTTTAAAACAAAAGAACATCTGCAACATCCAGACAAATCATCTGGAACTACAATGTCTGAAAATGTTGGTTTTATGATCTGTGGGATTGAAAATGCCTTGTATGTCAGGGGCCCGTTTCACTAAACTTCGTACGACTGAAATGTTCGTTAGTGCAAATTTATGATCGTCTGGAAATCTCAATTGATGGATTTGCATTTATTGGGCATAGGCTCAATAAATGTAAATCTAATACTTGCTTTCAAGAAAACATTGTTAATGTGACTATCATACTTTTGCAATTACGGACATTTTAGTCGTACGAAGTTCACAACGGTCGCATTGAAATTTTGAAATTGATGCGGCTGCATCACGCGCCGTGTACTGTGGGCCCGGAATATGTACATGTAAATCATCTATTTCAATGAAACGGGTTATCAAAGTACCGAAAGTACCGCATATATGCTCAAATTGATTGATATTACCGACGGGAATGTTACAATAACGTTCGACCATGTCCAGCCATAGGTAAACGTTTGTCGTGGCACTCGGGAACTGTTTGAACCCGCGGGGTTCAAAAAACAGTTCCCTCGTGCCACAGCAAACGCTTACCCACGGCTGGACATTGCCGAACCTTATATTTACCACATGATCTATAAAATACACTACCATGCACAACTATGTTCAATCCAATCATGTCTGACGAATATCTGGTGGCGTTTCACGTATAAAAAGGTTATGGTAACTTAATAGAACATTTATGCATCAGACGACTTGAACAAATCAGAATTGAACACATCTGAAGCAAAACAAAACAGATAAACAACAATTGCCCTCCTGAATCACATTCCGCAAACTCCGTGTCTGAGAACCAAATAACTTTTGTATGGCCTTACACATGGTCACTGACTTACATTATTTAAATTCATTCAGCTAGTGAGCAGAACAATTGTAAAACTGTGTCACATACACACATGAAATTGTCGATACTACCTAATCGAATTATTGATATCAATAAAATATAGTACTGGATAAATAGCACAAATGCACCATACACGCACCTGGAATTATTGATATCAAATAATCGAATCGAATTATCGAAATAATCGATTTCCGATAGCAATAAATGCTGACAAAATAGTAAAACTGAGTCCCATACAATACACACCCAATTCTATGGTTTTATCTCTGACTTTCGCATTCAGTCCGTCTTCCGTATACTTTAGTTTCGTCTTCAGCTTAACGACCATTTCTGAAAATCAAAAACAGAATATCCGCACCAATACCCACAATAACGCGTGGCAGGGATGGTAAAATGAGTAAAACATTATATTTATGTTTAGGAGCCAGGAAACCAGCAGAAAGTCAGAGAAATAACATTGACTCTAAATGCATAATGGCACTCGTGAAATAAAGACATTTCACACCACTCAATGAAAATACATACACGAGACAGCTCATGAGCCAGCTCGCCTCAACTTCATTGTCGATATTGTGACCTAGTGTTGCAGGATGAACTTGTTTGACTAGCGTGAACGCGTACAATAAAGCTCATTCTTTCGCATCATTTTTTTTTTGTCACTCTGATATATTTTGTGTGAAAATAATATTTATATGGAATTTTACATACGGATTTTAATGCGATAAGGTACTGTGAATATATTTATATCTAACAGTGTCACGGATGTTGTTCAATCTACGTTCTATCTACGGTTTTTTAATATTTTAACTGTTTGCTTACATTGACCGATCACGGTCACCATACCCCACCTGGCCAGATTTCTATTGCTCGGGAAATTTCCATGTGAGCGAAACGCTGTCACTCGAGTCGTCACGCTCTGGTGAACAGGCGGTCCTCGGTAAACTGGACACCTGAGATTGGGGTCGATTCAAGATGGCAACAAATGTCGACTTACGAAGGGAAGCCGAGGCATATGTCGATCCAGTAATGGGTTCTCAGCAAGTACCTCCGCTAATACCGGCTGTGTCGTCTCCTAGCAAACACTTGGAGTGCAAATCAAGGCCGGACCAAAACCGCAAACGTTCATTGTCTGGCAACGACTGTGAAGCTGTCTGTACAGTCGATACTCCGAAGAAACAACGAGTACATGAGGACACAACTAAACAGACACTGAAATAATACGGCAAATGCGTATAATGACAAATGAGATGAAACACACGTTTGAGGCCCGATTCGACAAGTTGGACGACAGACTGAGAAATGAATTTGTCAATATTGTGAAAAATGAGATAAGTGCGGTTAAAACCGAATTCAGTGCCAGGGTTGAAAACCTGTCGAAGAAACTTGAGGAGAAACTTACTGCCAGAACAAGCCAGCTGATTGATACAAAGATGGTGGAAGTACAAAGCGAAGTGAAATCAAACATTGAAAGGGCCAACGCCGCAGTAGAAAGCGTACGACACACATATGATGAAGCTGCCGCCAATACACGAGTAGGCCCAACTGAGAACCTTAGCTTCGTAATACGTAGCATGGATATATACCAGAGAGAGGAGCATGATCCTGTAATAACAATGAATAAAGTGAAAGCTATAATCAAAGATGGATTAAAAGCAAGCGATATGGCAATCAAATCTGCGTGTCGGAAGAAAAGTCTAAGCAACGGCAGACCTGGTGTTGACCAGTGTTGACACAATAGCCCAGAAGGCAAAACTTATGAAATCCAAAATCTCGCTGAAGCAAACCCAAGTTTTTCTAATGTATATATTGAAGATGATCGACCACAAGAGGTGCGTACCAGCGAAGCTAATGTGAGAATACAGCTGTATGAAATGGGGAAATCGGATAAATACGTGAATATCAATGGGCGGTTCGTCATAAAACGCAATTCCACACCAAATGGAAATAATGATAACGGCAGAGGAAATGACAGCACTGCCGGTAACAATGGAAACAAAACTAACACACGTGATAACGGGGCCAACAGGAATGGCAACCCACGTAGAAACAGACACAATCAGAACAATACCAACAACAGGCGATAGGGAGGTATACGGCTTGGTGTATGGAATGTGGGCGGTTGGTCGCTCACCGATCAAGACAATCGCTCGTTTTCGTGAAACTGTGTCGAACTCTTTAAATTGAGATATAATTGCCATATGTGAAACATTTCTACGCAATGGGAATACACTGGACGTAGAAGGATTTAAATGGATAGGTCACAATAGAAGTCTTAGCTACCCCAACGCGAGACGCGGTGCGGGAGGTGTTGGCTTTCTAATTAATGAAACATTGATATCAAACTACGAGCATACCGTACTGAAAAACGAATTCCAGGATATATTGTGGATGAAACTTATATCAAAACACACAGGTGAATCGTTCTGCGTATGTGTATGCTACCTACCACCTGACGGATCCATACGGGCAAATGATGCAGAGCATTTCTTCGATGTTCTGATGAGACAAGTCTACCAATATCAATGTGAAGGTAAAATCTGCATATGCGGTGATTTTAATGCACGAGTGGCCGACGATGCAGATTATATTGAAGGAGTAGACCATATTCCACCAAGGGAGGTTTATTGATGAAAACAGTAACAAATACGGTTCACTGCTGATCGATTTCCTAGTTGACTGCAACCTATGCATGATAAATGGTCGCATTGGAAAAAATGATTTCACACACGTATCTCACAGTGGGCCGTCCGTCGTAGACTACATAATCGTACCGCATGAACAACTGTGCTTATATGAGGACTTTTATGTACACAAAATGTCAGATCTGGTTAATGAGTTGAACTTGCAAGGAAATGGTAAAGTACCAGACCACGCGCTCATAAGGTGTACACTAAAACTGAAACATGATGTACTGATACAAAGTGATACACGTAAGGATGATGTGAGGACCCGCTATAATGTTGACCAACTACCCCACAATTTCTTGAATGATAGTGAAGTTATAGCCAGCGTTCACACCGCGATCAATTATATTGAAACTGCACTAGAGATTGAGCGTGATGTCAACGTGGTATATAACTCATTCTCAGATTTAGTAACAAACGAAATGGCACGAAAACTTAAGATAAAGTCTAACAATGGCAATGGCAAGAATGGCAAACGTAATATTTCAATGCGAAAACTGTATTGGAATGACTAGTTGCAGAAATTGTGGGATAGCGTGTGCAACGATGAGAGGACCTGGTTGGCTCGCAAAACTCCTGGAATTTCTAGACGAACATTGCTTGAAAAATACTATAGTACTAGAAAACAGTTTGACAGGTTTAATAAAAAATGTAAGAGACAGTATCAGTTACAGAAACAATCTGATTTGCAGGACAAATTTCTAAACACTAGCAATTCCAGAGAGTTTTGGAAGGACATAGGAATGGCTAACGAACGCGTGAACAAAATCCCTGTTGAAGTAATTAGTGAAACAGATGAAGTTATTACAACGAAGACTGAAGTGTTAGATAGGTGGAAACTTGACTATGAACGGTTATACAATAGTGAATCTGAGGAAAATGATTTTGATGCAGCACATCTCACAAACAGGCAGCAATATCTGAAAACAATGAAACAGTATTCAACGAACGAGACTGTGTATCCCTCAACGCACCTATATCGCGTTCAGAGGTACACAGTGCCGTGTTTCGGACAAAATTGCACAAATCTGCTGGATGTGGTGGAACTCATAAAACAAGTAATCAGAAATGACGTATGTGTAGGTCTGCTGCATAAAATCATTGCCTTCGCATTCGATTCAGGCAAAATACCAAGTGTATGGGCTAATGCAGTGATCGTACCAATACCCAAGGGAGTCACTGGTTGCAGGGACCGCCTTGGATATTGACCGATTACTCTTATATCAATATCATATAAGGTGTATGCTGATATATTAAATACGAGACTGACAAAATGGCTAGACAATAATGGAATAGTAAGTGATTTTCAAAATGGATTCAGGAAGAAGAGAAGCTGCATGGATCATATCTATTCGCTGTACTCCATTATCAATAACAGGAAACAGAGATGTAAAAGTACATTTGTCTCTTTCATTGATGCACGGAAAGCATTCGATACGGTACAAAGAGATTGTCTTTGGTATAAATTGATGAGTATCGGAATGCATGGGAAAATATTAAGGGCAGTACAATCCCTCTATAGTGATGTGTCATGTGCAATACGTGTTAATGATGATGTAACAGACTGGTTTAACGTTGGTCAAGGGGTTGAGCAGGGGTGTGTATTGTCGTCCACTCTTTTCTCCGTGTATGTAAACGACTTGGCTAACACTATCAACGACCTACACTGTGGGGTCGCCATAGACAATGATTTGGTATATATACTGCTCTATGCAGACGACATTGTGCTTTTGAGTGAGAACGAGACAGACATTCAGCGTATGCTGGATGCTATAGGTTCATGGTGCAACAAATGGCGGTTAACTATAAATGAAGATAAGTCTAAGGTTGTTCACTTTAGACCACCATCACTGCAAGTGTCCAATGTCGTCTTCAAATGTGCCAGTAAAACAATTTCCACTCAAACATCGTATACATATCTGGGCTTGTGGTTAAATGAGCATCTTGATATGAAATTCACCGCAAAAGAAACTGCAAAGGCTGCCAGTAGAGCACTTGATGCCGTGTACACACAATTTATATCAGATGGAGGCATGACCCAATATATATACACAAAACTAGTAGAAACTGTAGTTGAGCCAGTGTTATTCTATGGATCGGGCATATTGGGCATACACAACTATCCAGAAGTTAATGTTGTACTTAATAAGGCGTGCAGATACTTCCTTAGTACAGGCGGAAATACATCTAATATAGCTACTAGATAAGGACGAAGTTGGGAAAAGCGAATAATTAGATTAGTACATGACTTAGATATAGCTGATGTTATGATGGTTGAGAACCCCAGTAAGCACATGTGTATTGTAAAGGCGAATGCAGTTCTAAAATTGTCTGATGAACGAAAATGGTATGATAGCCTGATGGATGACAATAGGAATGTAACAAATGGCAACAAACTAAGAACCTATAGAACGTTCAAAAACGTTTTCGGCACAGAAACGTATGTTACGACCAAGATGAGTAGGAGTCAACGTAAAATATTAGCTAAATTTAGGTGTGGTAGTCTCCCTTTGCATGTAGAAACGGGAAAGTTTACCAGGCCAAAAACACCTCTGAATGATAGAACATGTACATATTGTCAATCAGGTTCGGTTGAAGATGAAGTTCATTTTCTAATAGAATGTGATTTTTATGATGATCAGAGATCTAATCTGTTTGCTTCAGCACGCGAATCTAATGTATTAGTTGACAGTTATGTGACATAGTATGTAATACCAATTTGCAGATACAACTTGCTAACACACTTACGTCTATGTTCAAAAGGCGACAGTTTTGTATATTATAAGTAGGTTTTATTTTTTTAAATAATATGTAAATACTATGATAAAAACTATACAAGAGCAGCCAGTGTAACAACTGATCAGCAGTGTTACATTCTTTTCTTTTTTTCTATAAATATTTTTTGATGTACAAAGTGTAACAAGTTTTAGTCATCGAAGTTGCTGGCAACACAGATAGACAAGATTCTTCAATATTGTCATACGAATTTTTATCCAACATTTTAGCGATTTTAATGTGCTATTCATTTCATCTTGCGGATCTGTGTTGTCATTATAATTGTGAGGTACTTATAAGGGTAAACAGTTTTAGTCATCTCGATGTTGCTGGCTACATCTGTGTGTCATTGTTTCTTATATGTTGGATTACGTTTGTGCCATACTGGTTTCGAGGAGTTTGTGAGTGGATGGGATGGGGCGGTGAGGGGGGGGCTGCGTGTTGGGGGGGTTGTGTGTATGTTGTGGGAGAGCTAGGGTACGGGAAGGCCGCATGGAGGGGGTGTGCGGGGGACATGCAGTCAAGTATGACTTTGTGGATCCCTCCATAGTGCCTCATAAGCCAAATATGGCTGGGTGTCATTTTATGTGTTGATATTGTATCGTGTTATTTTAAATGTATAAATGACATGTGACACTTTAATAAAATACGTACATACATACATACATACTAAACTTCGTACGACAACAGTATTCGTAAGTGCAAATGTAGGATCGTCTGGAAAATTCAATTCATGGATTTACATTTATTGAGCATGCTAAATAAATATAAATCCAATGATTGTTTACAAGAAAGCACGGTTAATGTAAAATTTACAGACTATCATCATTTTGCACTTACGAACAATTTAGTCGTACGAAGCTTAGTGAAATGGGCCCCAGTACTACGAGTTTGTTTATTATAACACGGTGGATACAGCACGTTAGGCGCACCTGGGGACCGTTTCACTAAACTTCGTACGACTCAAATGTTCGTAAGTGCAAAATTATGATAGTCTGTAAATTTAAGGTCAAGTATGTAAGGGTGTATGTGATGCAAACACATGTGCCTTGTGCTTGGGATCATCAGTAACGGGATCATTATTATAAATCACATTAGGATGAAGCGTGACAGAACCTTTGTCAAAGAAAGCTTAACAAATGGTGGTCTTCGTCTCCTATGTCACATTTGCAGATTATTCATTGCGTTTCATTCAATGGTATTCCTTTCCATCGTCGTGTGTCTACTGGTAGCATCTTGTTATATCTTAGATGTATCCCATGTCATTTTATCAAAGTTTAAGAATGAGCCTTCTTTTTATTTCATGAAATTTGGTCAAATATTGATTTTATTTATTTGTCTATGGAAATTTAATATGGGGAAAACGAGGCGGAGGAGCTGTGCGACGAGTCAAAAACGAAAAAAATGGAATTTGACTCCAACACCTGGCTAGATTGCTTGGAAATGACATAACTAAGAAAATAAAAGCTAAATTTTGAAAATCTGTCCAGTATTTCTGAAATTCTAAAAATTTCCCCATGTTAAATCCCCATAGACATCTTCACTCTGTCTATGAGAATTTAACATGGTGAAATTGTTTTTTTCGCAACAAATCATTATTTGACCAGATTTCACGAAATAAAAAAGAATGCACATTCTTAAATTTTGCTTTAATTTAATAGTATCGAAACAAATGTTGCTTTTGCATAGATTATATAGACGTACAATTTGGGCAGGTTTCGTGAAACAGACAGTAATATACTTTTCTACTGATGACTCGTTCCTCACTATCGTTGCCGTTTCGGCGTTATTTCGAGAAAGATTTTATGTAAATTTTCTCGAAACAACTCCGAGGCGGCTATAATTAGTATGGATGTGGTCACCGGCAGATGCTAGCCATTTCTGAAGCATCTACACAATAACACATACATATTGACCCATCACCGGCTGAGATATGTAAGAAAATGTAGTCAGAAATGGGTCTAATTGCAGGGGGCCGTATCATTAAACTTCGTACGACCAAAATGTTCGTAAGTGCAAATTTCGGATCGCCTGGAATGTTCAATTGATGGATTTACATTTATTGAACATAGGCTGCATACCCAATAAATACCAATCCAATAATTGTTTACGAGAAAACATTGTTAATGTGAAATACAGACTACCCTGGTGCGCGTGATGTACTACACGCATCGTGTGTAAGTACCTTACCTGTTTCTTTCTTCAGTTTGTCATTTAAGGTCTCCACAACGTTGGCTTTGTCTGAAACTCTAGTCTCCAATTTAACATTCTCCTTCTGAAGAGTTTCTGAAAATAGTCAGCGTTTATCCCACTGAGACGGTGAATTACCCAAAATCCTTCACACCCATGGCATAGACTGTTATTGTATCGTTACATTTATCATACACTTTTCAACAAAAAAACCCAACACCAATTGATCTAGCATATACCACATTAATGAGGATAACTACGTCCGAAAAGTAAATTACACAACCCTCGTGGCTATCACGTTTCTAAGTAACCTGTGTATATTATCAGCTAATATGTAGTCAACATGCTGTGTGACATCACCAGAATACGTACATGGGGCCCGTTTCACTAAACTTCGTACGACTACAATGTTCGTATGTGCAAATTTAGGATCGTCAGGAAATTTCAATTGATGGATTGACATTTATTGAGCATAGGCTGCATATGAAGCCTATGCTCAATAAATGTAAATCCCATAATTGTTGACAAGCAAACATTGTTAATGTAACATTACAGAGTATCACAATTGTGCACTTATGAACATTTTAGTCGTACGAAGTTTAGTGAAACGGGCCCCAATGCCTTGATATCAAGTTTATCAGAAACGGTAGGAATTCCTTGGCGAGCAGCGGAATATCTACGCGTTTCCTAGCTGGTTTGATAACGTTTATATCAAAGAAAAAAAGCAGACACGCCATGTGAGTTTGTACATTCGGACATCTGCTTAATTTCATGAAATATAATGATAAGCCATTAAACATCATTATATAAATAAATACTACTTGTTGGTAATCTTGTTGAGCTAACCTACTTTCAGTACTTTCAGTACTTTCAGTACTTTCAGTACTTTGATTCTGGTAGTCATAGGCAACCATCATCGCGATCGCTTGTCTTTGCCGTGTAATGCATTTACACTGCCGCTTGCGCTAATCTTACCAATATCAGTAATTGTCTTTATTTCAAAATACTTGAATTGACCTCAAATAGCTTGATTAACTGAGCCTGAGCTGAGCTACAGCTCAGGCTCAAATAAATAAATTTCTGGAGTGCGAGTTGATACTCGAGTTGGCAATATTAACGCAGGAGACTGTGTACTACTTCTGAGCTACGACAGATTGAACGATCTTGAAATATCATTGGCCAGTTTCATTTTGTTTAGTATTTTTTTATTATGTTTAATGCAAACGGTGTAGACTCAGATCAGAGTGCACAGATAAGCAGTCGGATCCGTGTTTATCTGTTTATCTGTGTAATCTTTATTGTTAAGGAAATAAGCGCTAAAAGACAACACAGGGACGGACATCTATAACATTGATTTGGAAAGGAAAACAACTAGCTGTGAGCCCCCAGTTCAACATTTGAGTCCCACTTGGTGGTATACATAGCACTATGGCATTACTACCAGCAAAGTAAATAATAAATGATAAAAGTCAGATAATGAAAAATAGAAGTTAAGCATGATATAGAGACATGACATGTTAGTCTAACTTGGTGGTTGCCCGGTAGGGACAAGTTATTTATGCATTTGTTAATCCTTACCATGTATCTTGATTTTCTTTAAAAGTTCAGTTGTTAGTTGTCCCTTTTCCTTGAATAATATTTCCTGCTCAGTTTTTAGGAATGACTCGTTTTGATATGACTGGGTGAGGTCAGCTTCCAACGAATTCAATCGATCCGATTTGGCTTGTAAATCGCTTTTCAAACATTGCAAATTCTGTGTGATGTCTGCGTTTAGGCATTTCGCGGTTTCAAGCTCACCACCAGTCGATTTAAGCTCGCACTTCAGCTTCTCCAATTCTGTTTGACCGGCTGATATGTTACTTTTCAACATTGCATTAGTTTTCACAATCTCTGAAATATAGTCCTTTGATTCCGTTATTTGTTTATGCATGGATGTACGCTCCTCTTCTATAGCTCTCTTTTCTTTAAACACGTTTTCTTTTTCATTATTTACGGTGTCTCTCTCGTCTTTGAGAATTGCTAATGTCTCGAAGATACGACCTTCCGACTCCTTAATATACATATCCTTTGATTTGAAATCAGTGCTTAATTTTCCCTTTTCCTCTTCAAGTAACGTTATTTTTTTCTGTAATACTATATTAATTTCCTGGTTACTTTGACAATCTCTTGCTATCGTTTCTACTTTGGCATCACATTCCATTGCTAAGGTGCTTATGTCGTCCTTATTCTTAAGTAGTATGGCCTCATTGCGCAGTTCTAATTCATCCGATTTCACGAGTAGATCATTGTATAGTGGCACTACTCGATCGTTCGTGTTTGTTACTTCTTTGAGCTGACATTCAACAGTTTCTACATGATTATGTGCACACTGAAGCTGATGTCGTAAAGTGTTTACTGTATCCATGCATTCCAATTTTTCGCTATTAATTTCGTTCAATTTCATATCCTTTGATTTCAAATCAGTGCTTAATGTTCCCTTTTCCTCTTCAAGTAGCGCTATTTTCTCCTGTAATGCTATGTGTATTTCCTGGTTACTTTGACAATCTCTTGCTATCGTTTCTACTTTGGCATCACATTTCATTTCTAAGGTGCTTATATCGTCCTTATTCTTATGTAGTATGGCCTCTTTTTGTAGTTCTAATTTATCCGATTTCGCGAGTAGATCATTGTATAGTGGCACTACTCGATCTTTCATGTTTGTTACTTCTTTGAGCTGATATTCAGCAGTTTTTACATGCTTACGGGCACACTGAAGCTGATGTCGTAAAGTGTTTACTGTATCCATGAATTCCAATTTTTCGCTATTCATTTCGTTAAATTTGTCACATAACTTCTTGTTTTTCGTTTCATATTCGGTCTCTTTCGTTATGAAGTTCGCATGTAATTGTTGTTTTTCTGAAATCAGTAATGTATTTGCACGTTCAACATCACCTAATTCCTGTAGTAATGCCTCAATTTGATTTTCAGATTCTTTGAGCTTAAATTCTACTTATTTACATTATAACATTCAAGCTGAAGCTGACACATTGCATCGTTTAGTTTGGTCCGCAATTCTGAATTTGTAGTATTAATTTCTTTCTCTTCTATATTTACACGGTTGTCTTTCACTTCACCAAACTGATGGTGGCCGTTTGTGTTTTCTTTCTCATCCGTCGTTACACGGTTGTAAATCTCTTCACCATGGTGATGGTGGCCGCCCGTGTATTCTTTCTCACCCGTCGTTACACTGTTTTCTTTCTCTTCACCAAACTGATGGTCGCTGCCTGTGTTTTCTTTCTCATCTGTCGTTACACAGTTGTTTTTCTCTTCACAAAACTGATGGTCGCCGCCTGTGTTTAATTTCTCATCCGTCGTTACACTGTTGTCTTTATCATCACCATAGTGATGGTTGCCGCATGTGTTTTCTTTCTCATCTGTCGCTACACAGTTGTCTTTCTCTTCATCAAACTGATGGTCGACGCCTGAGTTTAAATTCTCATCCGTCGTTACACTGTAGTCTTTATCATCACCATAGTGATGGTCGCCGCTTCTGTTTTCTTTCTCGTCCGTCGTTACACGGTTGTCTTTCTCATTAGCAAACAGATGGTCGCCGCATGTGTTTACTTTCTCATCCGTCGTTACACGGTTGTCGTTCTCATTACCAAACTGATGGTCGCCGCCTGTGTTTTCTTTCTCATCCGTCGTTACACAGTTGTCTTTCTCTTCACCATACTGATGGTCGCCGCCGGTGTTTTCTTTCTCATCGGTCGTTACACAGATGTCTTTCTCAGCACCTTTCTGATAGTCGCCGCCTGTGTATTCTTTCTCATCCGTCGTCACACGGTTGTCTTTCTCATCACCATACTGATGGTCGCCGCCTGTGTTTTCTTTCTCATCCGTCGTCACACGGATGTCTTTTTCATCACCATACTGATGGTCGCCGCCGGTGTTTTCTTTCTCATCCGTCGTTGCACGGTTTTCTTTCTTATCACCATAGTGATGGTCGCCGCCGGTGTTTTCTTTCTCACCCGTCGTTACATGGTTATCTTTCACATCACCTTGGTGATGGTTGCCGCCTGTATTTTCCTTCTCACCCGTCGTTACACCGTCGTCTTTCCCTTCACCATACTGAGGGTTGCCGCCTGTGTTTCCTGTCTCACCCTTCGTTACACCGTCATTTTTCCATTCACCATACTGATGGTTGCCGCTTGTGTTTTCTTTCTCACCCGTCGTTGCACCATCGTTTTTCCATTCACCAAACTGATGGTTGCCGCCTGTGTTTTCTTTCTCACCCGTCGTTACACCGTCGTATTTCCATTTTTCTTTCTCTCCCGTCGTTACACCGTGCTTTTTCCATTCACCATACTGATGGTTGCCGCCTGTGTTTTCTTTCTCACTCGTCGTTACACCGTCGTTTTTCCATTCATTATACTGATGGTTGCCGTCTGTGTTTTCTTTCTCACCCGTTGTTACACCGCAGTCTTTCGCTTCACCATACTGATGGTTGCCGTCTATATTTTTTTTCTCACCCGTCGTTACACCGTCGTTTTTCCATTCATCATACTGATGGTTGCCGCCTGTGTTTTCTTTCTTACCCGTCGTTAGACCGTCGTCTTTCCCTTCACCATACTGATGGTTGCCGCATGTGTTTTCTTTCTTACCCGTCATTAGACCGTCGTCTTTCCCTTCACCATACTGATGGTCGACGCCTGTGTTTTCCTTCTCATCCGTCGTTACACCGTCGTCTTTCCATTCATCATACTGATGGTTGCCGCCTGTGTTTTCTTTCTCACCCCTCGTTACACCGTCGTCTTTCCCTTCACCATACTGATGGTTGCCGCCTGTGTTTTCTTTCTCATCCGTCTTTACACAGTCGTCTTTCAATTCACCATACTGATGGTCGCCGCCAGTCTTTTCTTTCTGACCCGTCGTTACACCGTCTTCTTTCCCTTGACCATACTGATGGTTGCCGCCTGTGTTTCCTTTCTCATCCGTCGTTACACTGTCTTCTTTCCCGTCACCATACTGATGGTTGCCGCCTGTGTTTTCGTTCTCTGCCGTCGTTACACCGTCGTCTTTCCCTTCACCATACTGATGGTTGCCGCCTGTGTTTTCTTTCTCATCCGTCGTTACGCCGTCGTCTGTCCCTTCGCCATATTGATGGTTGCCGCCTGTGTTTTCTTTCTCACCCGTCGTTACAACGTCGTCTTTCCCTTCACCATATTGATGGTCGCCGCCTGTGTTTTCTTTGTCACCCGTCGTTACACCGTCCTCTTTCCCTTCACCATACTGATGGTTGCCGCCTGTGTTTTCTTTCTCACCCGTCGTTACACCGTCGTTTTTCCATTCATTATACTGATGGTTGCCGTTTGTGTTTTCTTTCTCACCCGTTGTTACACCGCCGTCTTTCGCTTCACCATATTGATGGTTGCCGCCTGTATTTTCTTTCTCACCCGTCGTTACAACGTCGTCTTTCCCTTCACCATATTGATGGTCGCCGCCTGTGTTTTCTTTGTCACCCGTCGTTGCACCGTCCTCTTTCCCTTCACCATACTGATGGTTGCCGCCTGTGTTTTCTTTCTCACCCGTCGTTACACCGTCGTTTTTCCATTCATTATACTGATGGTTGCCGTTTGTGTTTTCTTTCTCACCCGTTGTTACACCGCCGTCTTTCGCTTCACCATATTGATGGTTGCCGCCTGTATTTTCTTTCTCACCCGTCGTTACACCGTCGTTTTTCCATTCATCATACTGATGGTTGCCGCCTGTGTTTTTTTTCTTACCCGTCGTTAGACCGTCGTCTTTCCCTTCACCATACTGATGGTCGACGCCTGTGTTTTCTTTCTCATCCGTCGTTACACCGTCGTCTTTCCATTCATCATACTGATGGTTGCCGCCTGTGTTTTCTTTCTCACCCCTCGTTACACCGTCGTCTTTCCATTCACCATACTGATGGTTGCCGCCTGTGTTTTCTTTCTCATCCGTCTTTACACCGTCGTCTTTCCCTTCACCATACTGATGGTCGCCGCCAGTCTTTTCTTTCTGTCCCGTCGTTACACCGTCTTCTTTCCCTTGACCATACTGATGGTTGCCGCCTGTGTTTCCTTTCTCATCCGTCGTTACACTGTCTTCTTTCCCTTCACCATACTGATGGTTGCCGCCTGTGTTTTCGTTCTCTGCAGTCGTTACACCGTCGTCTTTCCCTTCACCATACTGATGGTTGCCGCCTGTGTTTCCTTTCTCATCCGTCGTTACACTGTCTTCTTTCCCTTCACCATACTGATGATTGCCGCCTGTGTTTTCGTTCTCTGCAGTCGTTACACCGTCGTCTTTCCCTTCACCATACTGATGGTCGCCGCCTGTGTTTTCTTTGTCACCCGTCGTTACACCGTCGTCTTTCCCTTCACCATATTGATGGTCGCCGCTTGTGTTTTCTTTCTCACCCGTCGTTACACCGTCGTCTTTCCCTTCACCATACTGATGGTCGCCGCCTGTGTGTTCCTTCTCGTCCGTCGTTACACCGTCGTCTCTCCCTTCCCCATACTGATGGTTGCTGCCTGTGTTTTCTTTCTCACCCGTCGCTAAACTGCCGTCTTTCTCTTTACCAAACGGATGGTCTCCGCCGGTGTTTTCATTCTCAGCCGTCCTTTCACGTTCGTCGTTCGCTTCACCACGGTGATGGTCGCCGCCAGTGTTTACTGTCTCATTACATTCATAGTAACATTCCTCATCTGTTGTTACACTGTCGTCTTTCTCTTCACCAAACTCATGGTCGCCGCAGGTGTTTTCATTCCCAGTCATCCTTTCACGTTCGTCGTTCGCTTCACCATGGTGATGGTTGCCGCCAGTGTTTATATTCTCATTAGATTCATAGTAATGTTCCTTATCTATTGCTACACTGTCGTCTTTCCCTTTACCATAATTATGGTCGCCGCCTGTGTTTTCTTTCTCACCCGTCGCTACACTGACGTCTTTCCATTCACCATACTGATGGTCGCCGCATGTGTTTTCTTT
>CM055276.1:63577154-63602865 GCA_029237695.1 Conchocele bisecta | reverse complement strand
TTCACTTAAAGCAACCCGTCCGCTTGAACATTTCCTGGGTATTTGTGAGGAAATATTATAATAATGCTATCGCTGCTTTAATTTTCACCAACTTTTGCAGCATATGTCTACTCAGCCATAACAGCGTCCCATAGACGCACCAGGGATATATCGACCAGGAATGATTCTTATGGGCTGTCAAAGGTTTCTCAGTTGTTTCTATAAGAGTTTTTCGCGTGGAATCCAAATCTGCCAGGTACCATTTCAGATTTTGCATATGTAATGAGTTAACTTTCATAAATTAAAGATGGCCGACTCGAAATTTAAAATTAAGTTTTCTACTCTTACTAATGCATTAACATATGCTTTAACAGTCTAAAATGGAGGTTTGAATATTAAGCAAATGAAATTTTAAAATATTCTTTGAAAATATTGCAATTATAGGGTGTTAGGTCACGTGCCATTAAAAAATACTCAAAATTGTGACGTTTTTCCCCCAAATATCACTAGTTTGATTACTAATTGCACCATTATAATAGTTTTATGTTAAATTGAAAATGTTTCAACTCAGGGAGTTGAATATAATGCAAACATACGTAAATATGTATCCAAGATGGCCGCCAAAATTAAAATGGCGGCCAATGAAACTTCAACTCGATACATTTCGGCTTCTACATGACATTAAATACATACATATTGTCGGAATGATTGTTTCTCCACTCAATGAACCAACTTGTATGAAGTAGATTGATTGATTGATTAATTGAATGTGGTTTTACGTCCGTTTAACAACAAGGTCATGTACAAACGGAGTCAATGGTGTCAAATCCCGTTTTTCAGAGCTGAGTATTTACATTGAGTATATATTCAGCCCTGAAATTAGAATATGTACATTGCATGTAGTATAATATTGGTAAACATTAATATTGACATACATTATAGTCCTTCACTGTCTGAATCTTCGCCACAGTCTGTCTCTTCTAGCGAATTCTCATCACTCTCGTCGCTATTAAAGCTAGACTGAGAGCGGCCCTCGCATTCATCCTCAGCATCATATTCGTCAGTTGTGTACTTCATAGTCCATTTAACCATTTTTCTGGGTGGTTTCTGTGATGGTCCCCTTCTTTCAGTGTTAGAGGACTCCTCATTGTCAGCTTGGTAATCAGTCCTTATTCCTTTTGAGTTCTTTCATAGGCAAGGCAGAAATTGAGTACAAGTGTACCAGACTGGTTTTAAGCCCCCATCAGTTTCCCCACAACCCATACCCACTGGTGATCTATTATTAATATTCTCTTCAATACATTGTTTCTAAATCCGCGCTTGGCAGTCAGCTCGTTTTACATGTTCCCTTGCACTACTTTGGTCAGGTATTAATGGAACGCTTGATTTTACCCTTTGTCTCTCGTACATCCGTAGTCTTGTCTCAACGTGACTTTCGTTATCTTTTCCGGAGTACATAACAGTTTGAAAGAACTTTTTTGCATCACTTGTATCATTTACTGCTCCATTTTCTCCTAATTTAAACAGCAGTTTTGCTTTAGATTCCTTTGCCATGTTTTTAAATGGCTTAACTTTCCCAGCATTGAATGGGAAGGAGGTAGTATCACAGCCAGTAAAATTCCTAAGAAAGTGTCCCCTTCTCCGGTCCCAGAGTACGAAGATAACCAAGACACTGAATTGTTAAGATGGTCTCTACAACGTGATATTGCATGAGTCTTGACAAGTGCCTTAGGTGATAGTTGTGTACCCGACAGTGCTCAGAACTTAGAACCACTCGGGTCATGGACGGCATTCATGACACAAGTAACTCATGCCACAACACCGGAGAGTCACATGGATTAACTAGAGGTAGTCCCATTACCCCCAGGTGATAACGTATGCAAGTGATACATGGACTTGATAATCCAAAATGGCTGATGATCTGGAGCTAGACTGTATATGCCGTTGAAGCTGTGAACTGTAAACTGGTTTTAATAAAATGGTTGCACGAGAAGAAATATGATCGCATAGTAACATAGATTCGTGGATTTCACACACTGCTAGTATAATTTAAAATTATGTACAAGAAATGTGGGGCTCTGGGATTCAAAGACTGGTGGTTCATGCAGGTGCAGTGGCTGAAGGATCAGTTGACCATGTCATAGAAGGTAGACATTATTATAGGAGCATACGTCTACACAAACCATCATTTGAAGCGCTACTGAGGTACAGAATGATACAGCATTGTGATGTGACGAAGATGAGTGAAAATCTCAAAGAAACTATTGGTTTAGTTAGATGTGATCCTAAACCACAAAACCTCGATCAGCTGATGGAGCAACAAGACTTCCAATCACTGTGTGATAAATTGCTCACAACCTCAGGTAGCCAATCCAAAATGACAGTTGACTATATCCAAGATGTGTCATCACTACTAGCACTTATCAGTTCTGTTAGAGAGCTGAGCATTGAGAGACATATGCAAGGAGAGCGTAATTTACTACCTCAGCTGTTTGCGTTTGGACATGTAAACTATGCTAGATATCTGACTTACCAACATGTCACTCTACAAGAACTACGAACAACAAATCCGCAAGCATGGACAGAGCTGATAGAGCATGGATTTGGTAGTAGCTTAAGTGGTGAACCATTTTCCACTGTACATGGTGATCTCATAATTGAGACCACAATCAACAGAGAGGTCAAAGTGAAAGGAGGACCAATGTCAGGTGGTTATAGTACCAGTATCACAACAACAGATGCCTTTATCAAAACTAGTCACTTAATGGCCAAACTACGGGCTGCAATTAAAAAAAGGCTTCACATCCTCACATCATCGGTTCACAAGGAATCTACACTAGGTGCTAGGAAACAGTATGAAAGTACAGTTAGAAACTTAGTGGAACAGCTCGATAAATTCATTGATCCATTTGATGAGGGTCCAGCAAGGCATCTCAAAACAGGAACTGTGATAGACAATGAAATCATTGATGGCCTTCTGGGTTCCACAGAAACTGGGGAGAAGCTGTACAATGAATTTATAGAAAATCGCATGAAGAAGCCTGGTGATGATCGCGTTAGTTTGTGTACTCCAATTCGAAATCCTAAGATTAAAACTGGGATGGAGAAGGCAAAGAAAGAACCCAAAGACATTAATATCTTGAAGGAAGATAAGCAAGCATATGGTTCCCTTGTAGGAAAATCTAAAACTGCTGAAGAGGCACATTCATATCCACTAACATCAGTGCCAAATTCAGTTTACCAAATTCTGTCCAGAAACTGAATGACTGCAATCATCATAAAGCAGATACGAGGATAGTGCTATATGCTTCCCAGTCTGATAATGCAATAGTTGTGGTTGCTACAGATACTGATGTGCTAGTTCTACTGACATATGCGTACAATGAGGTGAAGCCCACTGAACATTGGGTGATGAGAATAGACAAAGAGAAGTAAGCATATGTGAACAATGTGTGCAATGTTTATGGTTCTGAAGTATGCAAAGCTCTTCCAGCATATCATAGCATCACTGGCTGCGATACTACCTCCTTCCCATTTAATGTTGGGAAAGTTAAGCCATTTAAGAATATGGTTAAGGAATCTAAAGCAAAACTGCTGTTTAAATTAGGAGAAGATGAGGCAGTAAATGATACAAGTGATGCAGAAAAGTTCTTGCAAACTGTTATGTACTCCGGAAAAGATGACGAAAGTCACGTTGAGACAAGACTACGGATGTACGAGAGACAAAAGGTAAAATCAAGCGTTCCATTAATACCTGACCAAAGTAGTGCAAGGGAACATATAAAACGAGCTGACTGCCAAGTGCGGATTTGGAAACAATGTATGGAAGAGAACATTAATTATAGATCACCAGTGGGTATGGGTTGGGGGGAAACTGATGGGGGCTTAAAGCCAGTCTGGTACACTTGTACTCAATTTCCACCTTGCCTAAGAAAGAACTCAAAAGGACTAAGGACTGATTACCAAGCTGACAATGAGGAGTCCTCTAACACTGAAAGAAGGGGACCATCACAGAAACCACCCAGAAAAAGGGTTAAATGGACTATGAAGTAATACAACTGACGAATATGATGCTGAGGATGAATGTGAGGGCCACTCTCAGTTTAGCTTTAATAGCGACGAGAGTGATGAGAATTCGCTAGAAGTGACAGACTGTGGTGAAGATTCAGACAGTGAAGGACTATAATGTATGTCAATATTAATGTTTACCAATATTATACTACATGCAATGTACATATTCTAATTTCAGCGCTGAATATATACTCAATGTAAATACTCAGCTCTGAAAAACGGGATTTGACACCATTGACCCCGTTTGTATATGACCTTGTTGTTAAACGGACGTAAAACCACATTCAATTAATCAATCAATCAATCTACTTCATACAAGTTGGTTCATTGAGCGGAGAAACAATCATTCCGACAATATGTATGTATTTAATGCCATGTAGAAGCCGATATGTCTCGAGTTGAAGTTTCATTGGCCGCCATTTTAATTTTTGCGGCCATCTTGGATACATATTTACGTATGTTTGCATTATATTCAACTCCCTGAGTTGAAACATTTTCAATTTAACATAAAACTATTATAATGGTGAAATTAGTAATCAAACTAGTGATATTTGGGGGAAAAACGTCACAATTTCGAGTTTTTTTTAATGTCACGTGACCTAACACCCTATAATTGCAATATTTTCAACGAATATTGTAAAATTTAATTTGCTTAGTATTCAAACCTCCATGTTAGACTGTAGAGCATATGTTAATGCATTTGTAAGTGTAGAAAACGTAATTTTTAATTTCGAGTCGGCATCTTTAAATATGCAAATTAATCATTAATATGCAAAATCTGAAATGGTACCTGACATATTTGGATTCTACGGGAAAAAGTACTATAGCAATAACTGAGAAACCTTTGACAGGCCATAAGGATCATTCCTGGTGGATATATAATGCTGTCCGTCGTGTAATATATATTATATCAGGCGAAGCTAGGAGCTCATTAAAATCTTCTCTAAGGGATGATTCTAAGAAACTTTCAACATGCGTGCATATATAACGAGTTTCGAAGATGTGTAGTTTATCAGATGCACGGCAATACACATAGAGCACTTGATATTCACATATAAATAAATGCATATAAATGGAAATTCCCGTATTGAATGAATAGAAAATAAGTATGAACATGTTTACTATGAATGCACAATACCGGCTGAACACATCACAAGAAAAGTCGACTTATATTGTACTTCTGACAACAGACAACATGAAATAGTGACGGCCTTTATCAGAATACAAAGATGTATTGGCCCGTAGTACTATAGGCGTGCTGGCCGACCTACCCTAATATGGATACAAAGATCAATATGCACGTACTTGTTTGCTCATGCCGTTTTGTATACCCTTCATGACAAAGAGTCTTTGCTATGTGTCTCAACCCACCAAAACGCGCATGGCCAATTATGCGACCAGTGTAGCGCTAACACAACCCGTCATATATATTGATGGTACACTGCCGATGTACATTTGTATACAAAATAGCATTCCGATCAGCATCGAGTAACAAGATTAGGCGAGCTGGTCAAGAGCTACTCTGGTGCAAACTCATGTTGTGGATGGTCCTGTACATGGTAATCGAATAATCAAATAGCATACTCATGTAGCCTGATAACGATATATATTGCTTGTTGGAAGCATGGCGGGTGTTTCAATAATATAATGGTGAACAGTGCAGATCCTGATCAGTCTGTGCCGATGCACAGGCTGATCTGGATCGACACTGGTCGCAATACCCGTAAGCCCAATCTATTCAGTCACAATCACATATCGGTAATGACTGATACAGTGCAGTGACAGTACAGATCCTGATCAGACTGTGCGGATGCACCGGCTGATCTGGATATACACTGATCCCACAACCCATAAGCCCCATTTCCACAGTTACAGCCGCAGTGCAAATCGACGAATGCACATGCTGATCTGCTTCTACACTGGTCGTAAAAACCCATTAACCCCTTTTCCCAGAAAGACTTGTGTTGTATATGTCGTAAGGCCCCTTTTCTCAGAGCACATTTCATATGAACACGGAGACACGGGACTTATCGCCTTTTAAATCTGAATCGATAATTCTAATTACATTACATTATATTGCATAAGTGTTATGGCGGTGTAATATTTCCAAAGTTTCGGTTGAAGCGTTCTTTATTTACTTTCTATTTCATGGAGATATACTTAGGCTTTTGCTAAGACACACTTTATTATGTGAGTTTATGATACTATTGTGTATAGAAGCGTCCAGTAGCTTATTTCACCAACATTGCAAAGTATACTATTCTAGCAAAGTATACTTTGAGGGAGAAATTTTCAATTTTAGGATAAATTTATTAATTTTTATTATTCTGAATGTATTACATTATCACAGATAATGTAATAAATTCAGTATAATAATTCTGCATACTATTAATCATCAAATATTTGCAGTACTTAGTTCTATATTAAATAATGCATTTCAGGAAAAATAAATAAATGATTTCTCCCTCAAAGTATACTTTGCTAGATAAGTATTCTTTGCAATGTTGGTGAAATAGGCTACTGGTGCCAATGCTAAAATATTGATATCTACTAACTCCTAATCCGAATTAGGAGTTACTATCTCCTAATGAGGAGTTATTATCTCCTAATTAGGACATATTATATCCTAACTAGGACTTAGAGAAACTCCTAATTAGGACTTAGTATCTCCTAATTAGGAGTTACTATATGTGTCAATGTTATAAAATGGTTTATCTCCTAATTATCAGATACTAACTCCTCTCCTAATCCGGAGATAGTAAGTCCTAATTAGGATATACTAACTCCTAATAGGAGATCAATACATTTTAGCATTTGCACCAGGACGCTTCCATAATTTTGTGCGGATTATTGGGAATTGTGCGGTATATGTATGTCATTGCGGATATTTCATTCCTCAGGAAACTATTACAGGCTGTACTCCTGCATTATAACTGTCGGTATTGTGATATGGTGGAAAGTTCCGTGATACGGTTCAGACAGGAATATCCATGTCGCTAAGATGGATGTAAGTGTCGGTTGAATTAAATACTTACAATTACAGTACATTATAAACAAGGTATCTGGTATGTACAGACACAGAAATTAATATAATGTCCATCGATCATGCTCACAATACTAATGGTAACGTATTTTCTGAATAATTCAATTGCAAACATTGAATTGAGGGAGCGTATTATTGCCCCTTTTCGGTGGCGATATCAAGTAAATGCAGTCTAAATGATCCATGGAAAGTGTCAACTCTCTACATGCAGGATATGACATGTTTTATGGCACTTTCTGATTCATCTCGTTATGGTTTGTACCGCCTGTTATGGTGTAGACTTTCCGTAAGCAAGTGCATAAAAGGAAACGGTGTTTCGCGAAAACAGGTGCGACAAAATGGATACGGTGTGTCGCATATTTCTGTTCAGAGCCAGATGGCATAATGTGCGTTGAGTACACCATTGGCCGTCAGTTGCTCGCGTTCTCGCATTATAATTATAAAACAAGGTCAAGTGTCCAATCATGATGGCAGTCATTAACCAGCTTCCGCAACGATTTTATCTTTTTTCGTATACTGCAACGCCCCCTTTAGGGAAGTATGTGCTGGATCATAATTTCTCGGTAATTAGCCGTCGGTACTGTACTATAATTTACAGCTGGATGGAGTGTAGTCAAATAAATATGACTCGGACCGCTACCTACGGTATTATTTCGCTAAGTCATATTTCCACCCGTTATTTCCCTACTGGAAAGGAAATGTCCACTACACGAAGTTGCAAATTGCAAAATGTTACACAGTTAAATATCGATCTGTGTACATAAACTTCTCAGTCATTAGCTGACATATTTATCCATAATACTTGCCTAAGTTTAACCAGCTTAATCAACTTATTAACCCACTGCTTCCTATTTATTTCGACACGTTGAAATCAGAAAGCTAAATTTCCGCCAGTGTTGTTGTTTGTCGAATCAACCGCCAGTACTGAAAATCAATAGTATGCCTATGTGTGGCATTGTCATTTATATAACAAACATTATGATACAATGCGGTTCGTATTGTAGTTTTGACATTTCCATTTATGTATTCTACTTGCAAGTTAATAGTCCGGCTGTCAGAATGAGATTTTGGGCTGAACCTTGTTTTGAATAACATAGTTTTTTTTGTTGATGATTTTACATATCCAGACCCTCCACATTTAGAATCCGAGTGATGCCACACTGGCATCCTTGAGCAATTTGAGATATTTTCATAAATCCAAGATGGCCACCAAATATCAATATAATTCATGTATTCGCCACTATATGATACATTTATGTATGTAAAACTGCTAGTTATGTGTAGTTTTACTACATTTATATTGCAAATAGATCATTTCGTATTTTCAGGAAATCCAAGATGGCCGCCGAATTTCAAAATTTGGCCACATAATTGTTCTCAGATCGCGAACATATACTACATATTGCCTTATTTTGCATGAGATTGGTGCGCAAATACATATAAACATACAGTATTCTGCTTTTAGACTCCGTGCTATACCATTATACAATCATTGAACAGCTCCAGAAACATGATGGTTGCTTGTATTTCTCGATATATACGGCTGGTGTAGATGTTCTGAAATTGGCAATAATTGTTAACGTTACAAACATTGCGTATGATTGCGTATAGGCAAAATGTCCTGAGAAAAGAGCATAGCGTTGTTAGACGAAAACAATAATTCGTTGCAGCAAAGAGTACGATGATGGTGTTCACGTGGGTCTTGAGCAACTGCTAGAGAATGATGACGTATGTACAGTACAGTGTCACCGTAGTTGTGTGTCAACTTATACGTCATCTCACCACAGGAAGCGTAAATGAAAAGCCACAACATCCATTCATCCAAACAAAGATATATAAGACGGTCAGTGAAACGTCCATTCGTCTTTAAGCAACATTGTATGTTCTGTGGCAATCAATGTAATTTAAAAATTAAGACCCCAAAGTCCAAAGCGATGGAGACCGGCTTACCTTGTTCGGCAAAGTGACCAATCACTTAGAGATGCAATAATAGCTAAATGTGACGAGTGCGGGCCCCGAGATGAATGGGCGTTACAAATGAGTCTTCGCGTGGATGGTGCTATCAGTGACCTCTATGCCGCTGATTCACGCTACTACAAGGACAATAAATTGAATTTCATGTCGAGTGCTGTTAGGCAAACACAAAAGAGGCCTGTCCAATTGACCCGACGTTTGAATCTCTAGTTGAAGTTATCAAGTCTGATTTGAGTCACGTTTGGAACTCAGTAGAGCTGTTTGAAAGCATACACAGACAAAGGTGGTCGTATTCTGTCTAAACTCTCTTGTTTTCCCAATTGTCTGCTCGTTTCGGTGATGGCATATTAACTCCGGCATTTCCAGGTGTGGCGTGCGTGGTGATGCTCAAGAGTAAGACTGTTACTCTTCTAACCCTAGTACCCGATGAAGACGATGACATCGACTTTGCGATTTTGAAAATCAGCAAACGAGTTGGCAAGAAACAAACGATCTATCCTTGGAAAAGAACTGCAATGCCCGGATAGACAAACATATAGCGGAAGAATCTGTGAGCAACGC
Organism: Conchocele bisecta; assembly: GCA_029237695.1. Lineage (NCBI taxonomy): Eukaryota > Metazoa > Mollusca > Bivalvia > Lucinida > Thyasiridae > Conchocele > Conchocele bisecta. The sequence continues at coordinate 63,593,237 of CM055276.1, read as the reverse complement.
GTTCCATAACTTGCTCGCAGCCATATCTCCAAAGCTGTGTACCACTATGCCTGCATTACGTATTGTTAATATAGTTACAAGTTTGTTGCGTAATCAGTCGACTAATTTGCAGACTGCTCTCTGAATTATGGTGAGAGATTCCAAGTCACTGAATAAGTTCGAAGTAACATACTCTTATGACGTAATCGTAATACGGCGTTTCAAAAGGTCAGCTGTAGTAGCGCAAAACACAGACTGGCCGGCATTCATAATGCAAATGAAGGCTTGGTACAGGTGGTAGTCGACAACTTCGATGCTGATATTGCCTCTCAAATGGCAAACCGTCTACCCATTCACTTGCTCTTCTAGTAACACAACCGGCGACCGTGCATGAAGATAGGAAGCATCAAATGGAAATTTTCGTCTCATACCCTAGTCTGAAATGGCGGATGAAATAGCTCACAATGTCAACATTGAACGATATAAAGGCGGAAAGAAACCAGAAGTGCCAGAAGCAGTCGCAAAGAAGACAGCTCTACCACTGAAAGTGATTGCACAAGCTGCTGTATCGCGGAAGAGGGCAAATGAGTTGGACCTCACGTTTTTAAAGACGTACATTCCGAGGATAAATGCCCTGAGTTCAATGGGTACAACACTCGGGTATCATGGGAGCAAGATCACACTGAAACCAGCGACGAAAGCGGCTTACCAGCCACTTATAGATATGTCACCTGCGGATCCCGACACAATGATGACAGCCTTGGTAGAGGCACAGAGGATGACGGCACAAACAGGTCAGACGTTCACAGTCTTCACAGGAAGCCGACACCATTGTTGTTAAGCAATCGATTATGGCTGCCAATGATACCACTGGCGTATCGGTATTGTGTGATAAGACAGACGTGTTTGTGTTACTACTGTACCACTACTCCGAGCAGAAATTGACATCTCAATTCCTGTTGAAACCTCCAGTGCATGACAGAGCTGTTGTAGACATTCGGGCACCCTTAACTAAACATAAAGCCATATTACCACGAGGTATAGCTGCTCACGCACTATCGGGATTTTTGTTGGTATCTGCAAAGGCAAGGTATTGAAGACACTACGGGCTGGATACTCACTCTCCCTGTTGGGTGACATAGATGTCGGAATTGTTATTGAACAAGCAAGTGCATTCATTGTAGCATGCAATGGACAACCGAACTGTGTCACAATATCTGAAGCACGTCTGAAAGTTTGGGCTCTAAGAATTGGGACTGGAACTGCATCCACTCCACAACTTAGTTATCTCCCTCCAACCACTGAAGCGTTATGGAAAGAGGCATTGGGATAACAGCATGTCCAGCTTGATCCAGTTCAGTATGCTTGGATGAAAGATGATCAAGCCAAATCCCTTTCGTCTACTGTTGTACCCAGCAATGTAGATGTTGCGCCTGCAGATATATTGCGCTCATCAAGTGCTCGTGTGCAACAGACACCCTGTGCAACACTATGAAATGTCTGTGTAGCAAATCGAAGCTTGCATGCACTATATTTTGGGCATGTCGTGCAACCAACTGCTGTAATGTTCTCACTAGTTCGGTGGAGTTGGTGTTGTCGACATATAAGTTGAATGAAGGAGACATAAGACGGTCGTTCACATCGAACAAACTATTGCCCGTGTAATGAAGGTTGAAAGGCTCTTTGAACAACACTCAACTAATATACGACTATATGTAGCCCGGTAAGAAATTCTGAACTAAAATTGCAATATATAGAAATAAGGCCCCACAGAATGGAACTGTTACAAAACTAAGACACAAGACGATACACCACCAGCATATCAATGAGGGATTGCAATACCCATCTGGTAGGCATCGCCCTGTCGCTGGATTATAAACATTCCGCTGTGGCCATGGTGGTGGTCTGAAGTAGTTCGCGTATATTTCATAGAAATCGTGTTGGTATTAATTAATATTAATTTTGTGTTCTTTGGAGCTTCCGTTGTTTTCTCATTTATGTCTGATGTTGTTCCTGCAAGTCGTTTGGTTATGTTGGACATCTCGACGCACATGCTTTGATGAATACGTTGCCGTCGCCGTATTACGTTTTCTTATATATATATAAATATATTGCGAAATAAATATATTTGGCGGCCATCTTGGATTTATGGGAATTAGTGCATTTGTCACTTACATCATAAAAGTACCCAAACGATTACTTGTGCCCAGTAACCGCGTTAAAAAGTGTGAACATTCGTAAATATGCCATATAAGTTATATTTATAGATGTATAGGAATAACTATTTTTCCCACTATTTGGAAGACTATCATGTTATTGGAAGATTAAAAGTATACATATATTATTTTTGTATTTGATGATAATTCGAAAACAAATTAGGAAAAGTAATTTTGGCCATTTTCATTACTTTCTCATTTATCATTTCGTTTTTTATTATCATCAATGCATAAACGTTCCCAAATAGTTATTTGTGCCCAATGATCGCTTTACAAAGTTTGAAAATTGGTAAATATGCCATGCAAATATATGGGATAATATTGATATTTGACGGCCATGTTGGATTTATGCAAATATCTCGAATTGCTCAAGGATGCCAGCGTGGCATCAATCGGATTATAAATGTGGATAGCCTAGACATATAAAATCACCAATAAAAAAACAGTTATTCAAAACAAGATTAAGCCCCTGACGGCCGGACTATAAGTAATCGCAGTTATTCGTTCGGTCAATTTTGTTATGTTAGTAGACAGTGGGAATACATCAAGATAACACAAGAGAAGATGGAATATGCTAACCTGTTGCATGATGCCCTTGTATCCCTGTTTTTCTTTTATAATTTGTTCAGGTAACCATATTTTGTTAAAAAATATAACCTTGCTTCAAACAAGTTATGATAGATCGTGCGGAAATCATTTGCCACGCAAATTCGCCAGTAAATGTTTCAGATGCAGGTTTATATTGTTACCGGGCTAACAGTGCGACCACATGCATATTCCTATTTGTTGAAGCAATCGAACATATAGAATTTGTATATTTATCAGGCCTTAACTAGTTTCATGAATTGCATTTGACACGGGCGTTTTGCATTTGAAAATAAAAATAAATAGGTCAGATACAATTTTGGTGAGATCACAATAGCACATGGGTAACACTATCGGCAGATACGTACATATACCTTGAAACTTCGTGTATCTTTATCTGACAACTTACGTGACATAAAGACATATGTTTTAATATTGCATTATACATACTTATATTTATAGATGTATAGGAATAACTATTTTTCCCACTATTTGGAAGACTATCATGTTATTGGAAGATTAAAAGTATACATATATTATTTTTGTATTTGATGATAATTCGAAAACAAATTAGGAAAGGTAATTTTGGCCATTTTCATTACTTTCTCATTTATCATTTCGTTTTTTATTATCATCAATGCATACGTTTTCAATTGAGTAAGTACGAATCTTATATTCAACATTAAGTTGTGTTAGTTGCTGTACTTATTTCTCATGTAGATCTGTTAAAATGTTCAAAACAATGTTTATCAATTGTATAGTTTTTCATATACCCTTTCAGCCATCTTCACTAGATTTCAATAACTTCATTCAATAGAATATCTGTATGTTCGCATGACCTTCAACGGACAACATGTATTAGCTAGTTGATTGTGACAAAATGCATTCATTGAAGATTCCTGATGACCTATATAGTTTCATCATAAGAATGATCAATTATGATTAATATACATGTAGCTCCTTATCAACTAGCTCGCACAGCCTGGTCTGGATGTACACATATAAGTATAGCCATTTGTAATTTACATAAATGTAATATATTTGTTAGTGCATACTTTACATAAAAAAATACTGGTAGATAGTAACACCCATGATTACTACATTGTTAGCATTTTAGTAAAATGTGTTACAGTTAAAGATTTAAAATACAAAAAAATGGATATATTACATTGCCGTGGTGGAATACTTTGTGAATCCGACCAAATTTATATAAAGTTTGTTAATATAGCTTTCATATAAATAATACATGTAATACATTTAGATACCTCCCCTCTTGTTTATCATACAGTGGAATAATAAAAGTTTTACATGTTATGCAATAGTAGAGATTTTGTAATTTTAGACCGTTTGTCCAATAATTGGAAATATTTCTACAAAAATGTATTTTTATAATTTCATATAGCATGATTATTTTGAGAGATTGGCTTTTGTCATTTTATGGGTGAATAATGATTATGACATGTTAGTAGCGTAACAATACTTATACTCCAGTTGCTGGCAAACACTGAACAAATTGAAATTTGGTAATACATGTATGCAACAATTATCATTTTATGGAGGAATAAATGATTATGACATGTTGTTAGAGTGAAAATACTAATTTTCCAGTTACTTACAAGCACTGATGATCGAAATTTGGGAATAAGCATCAAGCAATACATGTAGTTAATTTTCCAATGGTATTGTTTTTTGTTTTTAATTTATGCCTACCTGTCTGAATATCCATGGACACGTCATTTAAAAACAATGCTTTAAAAAGATTAATTCGTTTACGTATTTTTGGTCAGAAATATTCTGAAACGATGTAAGCACGCAACAAGAATGTGGAAATGTTATTGAACACCAATGATCAGCCATGTGACCGCAGTACACCACGTGACTTTTATCGATCGTGGATTATTTGGATAGATAATAAAATTGCTACTTTTCCTCAGTAAAATATTCTGCCAAATTATGTAATGGGTGAAGAAATAACATGTTGGACACCCTGTTGCATTTTTAAATAGTTTCAGTATATACTCTTTGTTTTATGCAATGTTTGTACATCATACTAATTAAATTGTTCATAGGAATGCTTATTATAGTCTTATTTTGTAGTGTTTAAGAATACCTTTTAGTGAAGGTTTGAAGTGAAAACAAATCTTTGTATTTGTGTGTACTAAATTACGAAAGAATCACATTTGGAAATAGTCATTTTCGCCAATTGAGGATATTATATCAATTTAAATTTGTGTTCGAATGATTTCAGACAAATGAAATTGACTTTACAAATATACTACCGTATCAGTATGTATGCGTTTGCATTCAGCAATGCGGGTGTAATCAGCAATTGTGGGTGTCTTAGATAATTTTCAAAAACAAAATTTATTTCTTTCATTTCTTTTCTTGTTGTAGTGTGTGGGGGAGTGAGTAGTGGGATGAGGGTTGAACTATAATTTTAGCCATTTGTCATTATTTGGAAAAGTATTAAGTAATGCTAGTCGCAGCATACCTCTGTCTTCGTTTGTCATGTCATTCGTGTTTGTTTTCTTATTGTCGACATACTCTGTTACAAGAGTGGAAACTTCCTTGATATGTTTTTGTCTAATTTTAAGCGTTTCCGTCTTTCAGATAAAGACAGATCATGTTCATAGCCCCATGCATCTGTGTCACCGAGCCTTCCATTTGTTGCAGCATTCGCGGGTTTGTGCAAACCAAAAACCATCCTGTAGACACACATTGTGGTCTACTATTAAAATCGATGAAGGCATTCATAAGTTGTTAAGAAATAATATGTGTCACTACCGTATGTATCATATATACGCCGGTACGTACGTAAATGCATGGACTATCGCTATATGCACTCCTGCCCTGCCTATCGATTCGGTGAGAAGGTAATAGCCATGTCCTGTAAATGGATGACGGTACGACGGAATGGAGATCGATCTGAACCCAATTTGCACCCATCGCATCGAACAACTAGTTTCGCAGCGGATTAAGGACTGTCATCATGATTTGACCTTGTTATATAATTACACTAAGAGAAAACGATTAATGACGCTTTAATCAACGCACCTTATGCCAGCTGGCTCCTAAACGAAATTGCGACACACCGTATCTATTTTGTTGCATTGTACAAACCGTATAGCTTGTTTCCGTGCAACACCGTATCCTTTTATGCAGTTGCTTACGGAAACTCTGCACCATAACAGGCGGTACAAACCATAACGAGTTATATCAGAAAATGCCATAAAAAACATGTAATATCCTGCATGCAGTGAGTCGACACTTTGCACGGATAATTTAGACTGTATTTACTCGATATCGCCACCGAAAAGAGACGATAACAAGTATTTGTTAGCCAGAAATCAGCACTTTCATCACGCTCCCTCGATTCACAATTCACGTACAAAACGGTGTCATATTTGCAAGCGTATTATTCAGAAAATACGTTGCCATTAGTATTGTCAGCGTGAACGTTGGAGATCATATTAATTTCTACGTTCCTATATTAATTTCTTATGTGTTTCGCGACCATTGTAGATCCAGATCAGCCTGTGTATCCGCACAGACTGCCCAGGATCTGCACTGTTCGCCATTCCATCACTGACACTACAGGAGTCAGATATTTGATCAGGAGGTACACTGGTCAAAAATTCCATAAGCCCCATTTCTCCAGTCACATCCACATATATTACCTACCATGAGGAAAGTGGGCTTATTAAGACGAAGAGATCAGTGTAGCCCCATGTCAGTCTGCACACATCTGTAAGCGCGCCCATCCCCCCGACTTAGTATTGCTATGGCGGGTCACATTGTGCATATATAAAGGTGTGTCCTTGTTTACGTTTCGCTGAAGGGCGGGGCACGTCCGAGACACAAATCAACAAGTGCAATAAACCCGCATTTGTAACGTTTACTTCATTCTGTAGGTGAAATAATATGTTTTGTTGAACACAATACCTGTGCTGAGGCGAAACACACACCGACACGAGTTTGCTGTTCACGTATCCAAAACGTGCACCTGCGCATATGTTGATTCTCTCCGTGTATAATTATGTGCATTTATATCTACATGTATCTTGTGTTTCCCCTACGTAGCCCCGCAGGGGACGTAGAATTATATTTGTTTATTAATTCGTTCCCAGGAAATAACAATTCGTTCCCTCAATTACATAATTCGTTCCCACGAAATAACAATTCGTTCCAATGGGAACGAATTGTTAATTCGAAGGAACGAATTGTTAAACTGAGGGAACGAATTGTCATTTCGTGGAACGAATTGTTAATTCGAGGGAACGAATTGTTATATCGTGGGGACAAATTGTTAATTCGAGGGAACGAATTGTTAAATTGAGGGAACGAATTGTCATTTCGTGTGAACGAATTCTTAATTCGAGGGAACGAATTGTTATATTGTGGGAACAAATTGTTAATTCGAGGGAACGAATTGTTAAATTGAGGGAACGAATAGTTATTTCGTGGGAACGAATTAATTAAAAAAATCCATGTCCCCTGCGGGGTTCCGTATTTCCCTTATTATAAAACGTTTTAAAATGGGAGTTATTACATAACAATGAGTATCTGAGTGTAATAAAGAATTGTATGAAACTCGAATTACAGTAGTGTAATAAATATGAAATAAACTTGTGCGATTTGTCATGAAATATATTTACAGAAACTGTGATATTTTCTGTAAATGACGTCGAAAATTGACGAAAATATTCTTGGGTGCAAAATCGCATGGCTTGTCTCATATTTCATTATTTCTTATGAACTCAATACTTTCACTACAAATATCACATTACTTTGCGTACTCAATCATGCACTCGCTTCTACATGTCTACCATTACAACGCTGAACTGCATTTTGTCGTCTGCCGTTTATTTTATATTCCATTGTTTTTCATCAAAAACATGGTTTGTCAGCACTTTAAAATCATTGGAAATGATTATAAAGTGTTGTCAAGCCACGTTTTTTATTGAGAAAAAAGACAAAATATAAAAGCAAGAGCCGGCGACAATTTTCGCTACCAGCATTCTAAGGGTTGCTCGTAGTATAGACTAAGTCGTTTGTTTATAACGTTGCAAGTTATTCGTTGAAACTAAACCGAAACTAGATTTTAGTCCATACACGTATTCCTGACTATCGACCTAAATTACCTCAGTCTTCCTGTGTCGTTTACCTGGTGAGATGTGTGTATTTGCTTCACATTTAGATACGCGATATTAATGGTAAGTGACTATTTTGCCAACGTACGTTTATATATAGGACCTTATATGAAGCTGATTTAATATCATATTTATTAAACGAGTTTACTGCTTTCATAAGAAATGTACGGAGCCCCGCAGGGGACCTGGATTTGTGTTTATTAATTCGTTCCCACGAAATAACAATTCATTCCCACGAAATGTTAATAATTCGTTCCCACGAAATGACAATTTATTCGTTGCCTCAATTTAACAATTCGTCAATTCGTTCCCACGATATAACAATTCGTTCCCGTGGGAACGAATTGTTATTTCGTGCGAACGAATTGTTAAATTGAGGGAACGAATTGTAATTGTTAGATTGAGGGAACGAATTGTTATTTCGTGGGAACGTGTTATTTCGTGGGAACGAATTAATAAAAACAAAGAATTATACGTACCTGCGGGGCTCCGTAGAAATGAGTCTTTGTAGCGTTTCTCATGGAATCAGGTGTAGGGTACTTGCAGGAGATATGATTTAATATGAGTTAATGACCTCGTTTACTGATTTCTTCTCTTTTGTACAATATTTTCTACATAAAGTATTACATATTAAAGTTAAAGTATTAATAACTTATTTTATTGTTTAAAGCTGGGGTCCCACATGTCAGATTATGATTTAGGGAGACATATTTGTTTCCTCCATTCTTTAGATATTCATTCACCATTACCCGACGTGTTAAGTATTAGGTCATATATAGATACACTTGACTTCTATGATAATTGCTTCATAAGAGTGATGTGATATATGAATATAACATATGTGAATAGTCTTGTTACTGTAATACAGTATACTATATGGAGCAATGAGTTGCCATCTCCGCCATCTTTGTATGTATAGTGTATGTCCGTATGTTATTTTGCAGGCCATTAGGGCAGATTTTTGTACAGAACAGAACGTAATTAAATGTTGTTTATATTGTTGTATATATCATAAACTTTTTAAAAAATCGGGTTGACATTTTTGCGGTGGCAATCTTGATATTGTGGCGGCCATTTTTAATTTATGAACATAATTATGATTCTTTACTCGGTATAAACATTGGTAGCTGATGTGTTTTTATAATAGTACATATTTTCCAATAAAAACTATAGATATCCAACTCTTTTAAAATTCAAAATGGCCACCAAAACATATGTTCTATGCACATACATCTCACATGTGCCACATACTAAAGGCAAATACATTGCAATGGAGATGAATTCGATGTTGAGACATGTAGATGAACATTTACTGCCTAAAACAACATTTCTTATCGCTATGGTTTCTAATTTATGAGCCACCATGTTCCAAATGGCCACCAAAGTAGTTTGTTAATACATATTTTGAAACTTATCTTCTAAATGTTAGTTGCTACAATGTCGGTAGCTGTAGAAGCTCATTTACTGATTCATATTCCCATTATCAAATCGATTTATTAGTTACAACTTATGCTAATAGTTATCACAATTAATTGCCAGTGTATTCAAAATGGCCACAAAATGAAGAGAAATCTAAATTGCTAAGATGTCAAATGAAAGGTTTTATATTAACGAATATTCTAAACAATTCCAACATTATGACGATTGTGTCTCTAACAGCTAACCCATCAGTAACACGAAATTGATTGGATTTCGACGTTACATTAATGAGCATGTGTATCAGTCGTGATTTGTCTGTACATGGGTGAATGCGTCCTTTTGTTGTCACTAGCATACGGTTTGTGGTAGCGAATTCGTGTTTTCCTATCACGTGTTTCAGATCAATATCGCGAGAGCACCATGACCAGAAGTCGAGCCATCATTGAACTTGATGCCTTGATCACTAATTCGGAGTAATTCCGTTTCGCCCACATTTTGTCTTAATTGGTTCTGTTTCTGCACTCCATCCCAATACTAGTACTTTTGAAATGTGTTTTATTATCACACAGTCTTTCCTTTACAACTGCTCTGTATTGCTCCTCGTCCCGTTTCTCAATCTCTAGTATGTTCTTGGCTACGTTGTCAGGTATGCCTACCTTTTTTGTCATATGAACCAACGTATGTTCAGTTCCGTCTCTTGTCTCAGGAAATTTGAATAGATTGGTCTTAGATGATACCTCCTTTAGCTTGCTGGGAGATGTAATTCTCATTGCGAACATATCATGGTGATTAGTTACCTGGCTAGTACCTAACATGCTTTCGGTTTCCTTAGATAATCGTGCGAGTTCATGTGTGGTCAGTCACTATTTCATCAACACATTAGGATTTTAAGTTATCCCGGTAATATCAAATCACCTTGTGAACCTTGTGTACATGCTCCTGTGCTTGATCAACGCCGATAGCAGTGAATGGTATATTATTGGTATTTACTGTGAAATTACCATGTTCAAACTGACTCCAGATAGTTGGGTATGTGTCACGAAAGTTGTGCATACGTGCAATGTTAATTCCGTAGTCCAGACTGTTGTAAGCGAAGAACCAGATGCAGATCCGCTCCAACGATGCTAAATACAAGTCCCACTGCCGTAATCGAATGCTGCGGAGAAGTTGTAGAATCGTTGATACATTACGCATGTGCATACTAAACCACCTATAGATGGGACATGTTTGCTTGTGCAATATGTTCATGTGTTTCACACGATTTGATAAACTCAGTCACTCATTCACGAAGGTCTTCTACAACATTTGGATTATTCTCAAAGGGTGCATCAAACCACCATGATGTGAGTGCTTCTAACGTGAATTGATGGCATTCAATTGCCCGCTTGTAATGTTTGCCATTGATAATCTGCATAACTGTGACGCTATTGTAGACATCGACTTCTACCCATATGTCATCAATGCCACTGCCATTCACAGTGCGACCAAGACTGCGAATGGCACACAGATATATATGGAACTGGCCCGGTGATTCTAGCCATTGTCATTGTACAGTTCTGGGCTCAGGTAGGAGAGTTTTAAACCCCGTTTATATATGTCCATGTCCAACCGCACACACCGGCTCTTTGGAATCGCTCCCTTGTGTTATTATGTTCACTTTGTGTAATTGTTCTAGAGATGGAATTACTGTCTTCCGCTCTTGTGGTGGAGAATTTATCAATGGCAGGCAATAGAGGCAAATTATCAATATGTACATGTTCTTGTTCATGAGTCGAAAATTACAGCAACGAATTGCAATGATGTCCATACTGGAACCAATTGTGTTACCGTATCTGTTTTTGGACGTTCATTGTCACTGAATATTTCTTTTGTTGATTTTGTAGATATACTACATTGTATATCAACGTTTTCAGATGAGACCTGTGTTTCTTGGTGAACGTTAGGTGATGTTCGGCTGTAGTGTCTAATTAGCAGTCTGTTTAAGCATTTGTTGATGCTCCATTGGTTTGGAATCTGGATAATGTGGACTATGCTTGGGCTTAGGATTACCAATGACCTTACAATCTGCTAATTGTATTCCAGATAAAGGAACAGTTGTCAATTTTCTATCTGATTTTATTTAAACTCGCAGCATGCTACCAGTTCCGCACTATCGCCGTTTTGTACTGTTATTTCTTTCTGAAATATAGTTCATGCGAGGCCATGAAACGATGCTTTACCGTCCAGGGTATGCACCTTCGCATGGAGGTTGTCGAGTGCAGCTCGAAAAGGGACATTTTTGCCAAGTCCTGGTGGAATGTTGATTCCATTATATTCAATATTGTGTTGCACCGCACATGCAATATTGTTCACGTGTTTCATTGTTTGTTTATATTGTACACCAACACCAGCTTTTGATATTAAACTAATCAGCTTTTTGCTTCGTGTAGTATAGTAGCAATATAGTGACATGCCTACAGTGAGCGTTGTTTCTGAGGTGTTACGAAAAACTGAAGTTTCAGTGATGGGCCTGTATGTACGGTGGCACAGAGGGGACATGGAAATATTTTTTACTTTCGCGTGCGCATGCGATAGCTATTACGTGCGCACGAACAAATTATCGCGTGCGCATGCAATAGCTATCACGTGCGCACGCGATAGGTTTTGTGTGCGCAAGCGATAGGGTTTCATTGGCTAAGTTATCGAGTGCGCACGCAATAGCTATCGCGTGCGCACGCGAAAGTAAAACATATTTCCATGTCCCCTCTGTGCCATCGTATGTATGTCACTTGTCGTTTCGATTTGTGTTCTTGAATTAATTGTTGTGCAATATTGCTGTTATAGCTGCAGTGTGTCCTTCAATTATCCATTTCAGAAATATTGTTCGATGATTTTGTTGGTTGGCGTCCGTTAACGATCCGTCAAAATTCCACTCAGCTAAATTTTCAATTTTGATTTTTCTGCCATTTATAATAGTCGTATGCTTAACATATCTATAGCTACATGCTTCATCGAATAAATACTGTCGGATTAGGCATTACTTATGAAGTAGATTGCTTCTGCTCACAGGATATAGATTGTCTACACGATTTGTGTGGTTTCGGGATTCAAAATGGCCGCCAATATGTCAAAATGGCGTCCAAAAAATGTCAATCACATTTTTCTTAAACTTATTGAAGTAATAGTCCATATTTTGCAAAGATCTACACTCAATGCCTACAAGCGGCAATATTATGACGTAACGGAATACACTAGTACAAGCCATTGTAAAGTTTCACCACTTCGTGCGTTTGACACATGCAGCAAATAATATGACAGTAAACCAAATAAAAGTGTGTGCAATACATAATAGACAGATATGAAAACGGCAAGCTATAAATATTATGCCAGCAAACTATAAAAAAGATGAGATATCTGAGCATTTCTCCCATTAATCTCAAAATAAATTTTGATGTGTGAATGTTTCAGTCTAATGCACAGCCTATGTTAGTGTACACATTACCCATAGGTAAAGCCATATCTACTCACATAGTAGGTGAGTAGACACCAAGGACAATATACTCAGGTAACTGCTTACATGTCACTGGATTTGATAGCTAATAACAGAGTACCATAGTGGGTATATATGGTATGTGGTGTGTGGTTTTCCACGTGAAAGTGATAGACTGTGAGATTGTCCGTGTATGAAGCTATTTATAATGGTGGTTCATGTTGTTAAAAAACTGGCATAAACCTGTCCAGAAAACTGATATGCTTTACAGTTTGGTGTAATATAATTGATAGGAGTCCGTTCTCTTGACTTTTCTGCATGTGATTAGCTAAATTATATCATATGTTCTACTTCACATGTTGAGTTATTTGATAGCTGCAACACTCAGAGTTGGCAGACTTGGCCACTGCATGTGCCATTTAGGATACAGTAACGAGGTACTCACATATATGTTATACATATATTCACATTTAGGAAGCAATTATCTTTGAATCAAACGATGACAGCTATATAATGAGTCCTTAATTATTATATAATGTATACTGATATCTGGGGCGATAACCGTGTTTCCTTAAAAGGTTAATGGAAATTACTATTTAGTCTCTGTATTTACTTTTTTCGATAAAATTATCTGTTCAGGTGACGCATTTAATTTGTATAAATAATTTAGAAATATCCAGCCTCATTTGCATATCAAAACAGCCTGATACCACCGAGAGTCACTATCAATAAAATAATGATTATACATGTATCTGTATAGCAGGCACTCGTAATTTTTGAAACTGGTAGATGGGATCCCAACTTTTATAATATTTATTATCAAGATAGATCTATGTGTTGTAATTCTACTAAATGTGTTTTAACATTATTTTAACTAATCAATTCTATAGATACTGATAAAAACGTATTTGTAATTGTATGACAGCAAGAAAGACAGTTGGTTCCATGATTTAGTTTTATCTTTTTCTTTGTTTCTTTTTTGTGTCATATGATTTTGTTTTATCACATATTTGATATTCCATCTTGACCGTGCATTATTTTGCATGGTGTTTGCATTACCGTCATATTTATGGGTAGAGGACACTATAGTCTGTTTCATGAAACCTGCCCAAATTGTAAGGCTATATAAACAATGCAAAACAATACTTGTCCAATATTGATTTTAATGCGAGTGGATTTAATATGGGGAATTGTTTTATAATTTCAGAAATCGTGGACCGATTTTCAAAATCGAACTTTTGTTTTCTTAGTTATATCATTTCCAAGCTATCTAGCCAGGTATCAGGGTAAATTTCCAATTTTGTAATTTTTCGACTCGTTTCACCCCATGTTCAATTCCCATACTAGACAAATCAATTTTTCGTAATAAAATCAATGTTTGACCAAATTTCACGAAATAATAAGAAGGCTGATTCTTAAATGTTGATAAAGTTTAATATTATCGAAAAAATGTTGTTTTAGCATTGTTTATATGTCCGTAACATTTGTACAGGCTTCGTGAAACAGACACCGACGTATAATTAGAATGCGTTACTGTTCACATATACGATACGGAAACGGCCTTCTTTTTATTTCGTGAAATTTGGTCCAATAATAGTAATTTTGATTTTATTGCGAAACAATAATTTTCCCATGTTAAATCCCCATAGAGATCTTCACAGAGTGATTTCAGAAATACTGGACCGATTTTCAAAATTTTACTTGTGCTTTCTTAGTTAGATCATTTCCAAGATATCTAGCCAGGTTTAGGAATCAATTTCCGAAATTTTTCGTTTTCTGACTCCTCCTACAGCTCCTCCACATCCTTTTCCCCAATGTACTGTTTTTGCATTGTTTATTTGGCCGTAAAATTTGCCAGGTTTCGCGAACCAGACAGTAGTAATTGCGAGGGAGCGTTAGCGACTGGAGCATGTAGTTACTTAAACATTCTTGTAATTAGCCATATTTATAATGCAGTCTCTCATCCGAGTACTTGATTTTCCATACCTGTCGAACAGTTAATCATTACATTTGGTAATAGATGTATGCAACTTATTTGGGTTAAATCTTGCAATCTGTGACATAAGTGGAGCGCGATACTGGCCAGCGATTGGCTTAGCAAGTAGGGCGGGCGAATTATATTTATGTTGTAGTTGGGGACCCATCGATTAGACAAAACATGTTCGTTATTCTAAGTGTATATGTGTGCAACGATTCCAGCAGTTTTACAAATTACGAATGCCCACTATACATATACATGTATAACCATTTAGTAATTATATTTAAAGGTACATGCCCACCCAGTCAAAAACTATATAGTCATGTCCTAAACAATTTAAAGAAATACGGTTATCGCCCCTGATATCCGTGTGGAAATTTACGTCTGATATAAAATGTATAATAATGCCAATCAGTACGTGGGGTAATGGTGAATGAATGTTTAGTTTGCCAGAAACTGTTTCGGATGATGTATCTGATATAAAGAAAGATGTTTGCCTACTGAGTGTTAGTCCATGTATGTGCGTACGTACGTGCGTACGAGCGTTCGTACGTGTGTACGTCATTTTAGCTCATCTGAGCGAAGCTCATGTGAGCTATTGTTACCACAATGTATCCGTCGTCGTCGTCCGTCGTCGTCGTCGTCGTCGTCCGTCGTCGTCCGTGAACATTTTCAAACGTCTTCTCCTCGGTAACCATTGGGCATATAGTCACCAAACTTTATGATCATGGTCCTTAGGTAGGGGGATTATAAAATTGTTAAAATGACGTCATTACGTAATCCAAGATTGCCGCCGTCTAAAAATAGCACAAATGCTTCAAAAATCTTCTTCTTAAGAACCGCCAACCGGATTTCGACACAACTGGGTAGGAATGATCGAAGTACATATGGTCATGACATATATCAAATTGAAGGTATCAACGAGGCGATCACTCTGGTGCATTTTTTGTTGGAATCGAATGGTTATGTCATCCAAGATGGCCGCCGAAAGGTCAAAAGGTCGTTCATTTATTAGAGATTTCAAACTACTTCTTCACATGAACCGCTTGGCCCTTAGTGGTCAAACTTAAAAGTTATGGTCCATGGGTGAAGCCTTTTCAGATTTGTTACAATGGAGGTCGTCGCTAATCCAAGATGGCCGCCTTCTAAAAATAGCATAAATTCTTAAAATATCTTCTTCTCCGGAACCGCTAGCCGGATTTCGACAAAACTTGGTAGGAATGATCGATGTACAATGCTCTTTCAATGTTTTGAAAATGGTGACCCCGGTGTCAAAAATGGGCGTGG
>CM055276.1:63554549-63576654 GCA_029237695.1 Conchocele bisecta | reverse complement strand
GCATGTGTTTTCTTTCTCTCTGTCGTTACACTGTCGTCTTTGTCTTCACCAAACTGATGGTCGCCGCCTGTATTTTCTTTCTCACCCGTCGTTACACCGTCGTCTTTCCCTTCACCAAACTGATGGTCGTCGCCTATATTTTCTTTCTCACCCGTCGTTACACCATCCTTGACAGGGCAACTATCGGCTGACGTCCTGGATTCCGTGTCCATTGATTAAGCGTTTATAATCTATATCTGAAATAATAATAATAATAATAATAATTAATAATAATATATGTTGCATAATGAATAGGCCACATTGACAAAGAGGTGTCCAATTGAGACACTGGTTCAACTAATATGTGGCTTTGATAGGAGAAATTGGTCTTATTGGCTTTTTGACCGGTGAAGAATCTGATCAAACAACACACTCCTGTAGACTGTTAATGATCGATATATTGCTGGTTAGAAGCATGCCGAATGTGTCATTGATGGAATAGCGAACGTTGCAGATCCTGATCAGACTATGCGGATGCACCTGTTGATCTGAATCTGGATCTACACTGGTCGCACAACCCTCAAGCCCCATTTCTCCAGTCACAGCCACATATGAATATATAAACAAAATTGTACCCAAAATTGGTTTGCAACGTTACTTATTTTTCAGTGTTATACACATTGTCTATACTATACGTACATCTGTGTTCAATACGGTGTAAACCAATAAAGTATTTTTCACTAATCTGTTTCGTCACTTCATGATTGAGACAAAGAACCTTTAACATATTAGACACGGCCTATAATTTTGTACCTTTGGATATCTGCGTAATTTCATAAAATTTTACAATATTTTGGCACAATTTTCAGAGTACTTATATTCCGCATATACATTGTAGTCTGAAAAATAATGTGTCAACTTTTGACGTTGGACTTTAGTTACGAAAAATATTGTACATTTTGTAAACGTGTTTCATGAAATTACGCAGATGTCCGAAGGTACAAAATCCCATGTCTTTAGTTTGATCCGCAGTTACGATAGCGGAGAAATGAGTCTGCAGAGCTCCAGATAAGGTGGAGTATTTTACGAACTTATTTTAGTTGATTCGTTTGTTTGTTTTCTGGGGTTTAACGGCCTATCAACAGGTAAGGTCATTTCAGGCCGGGTCAATGGGTTTATTACTAAATCCCATATATCACCTGAACAAGTACATGCCCATGTTCAAGTACATGTACAAATGGGGGGAAAATCCCAAAATCAGAACTGAATATTTACAATAAAAGAAATATATATTCAGCCCTGAAATCGGAATGATCCTGACCTGATGCCAGGTCCTCGCCACACCAGAATCACTTGCCCCCCTCCCAAAAGCAGTAGGATCAGTAATAATCTTGTTACTTTTATAATGGGCAATAACCCAATTCAACTCCCAGGTAATAAAAAGAGCCAAAGATAAAAACGTACCGGGGAGCCAAACCAGGAAAATAGTGATTCCTATAAGGAGGAACCCCACCGTTAATTTACACCATCGCGTTTGCCCGACCAACCACCCACTATTGTAGTTGAATACGCATTTGATATCAACAGTGGGATTACAAAATACTCACAGCAGCGTGGAAATACGCATTGATTTTCAAAATGAGTAGTGGAAATACTGTAATAGAGTTTCAAACTTACAGTGTTTGCTTGTTGCAGCTCAACTAAGTAAATTTGTCAACTGTATTACAGTATACATAAGTGAATAAGTAATAATACACTCAAATAAGTGAGTTATTAAATTTGTTTTATGTTTTGATCATTTTTTCCATATTTAACAATGAAGACAATCAATAATCCAGTTGTAAAAATAAAATACGCATACAGCCATTTAATTTGAGATCAGGGGATTATTATGGGCTTTGCGACCAGTGTAGATCCAGATCAGCATGTACATGTAGATCCGCACAGTCTGATCAGGATCTGCACTGAACACTGAAACACCCGTCACACTTCTAACAAGCAATACATATTGTTATTTATCCCGCCAACACAGTGCGTATGTGCCATGAAACACGGTGCCGTGAAACATTGTTGATATCCTGTAAATACGACCTAATCACTGTGTATAAATATGTGCGATGGCTGGAGTTATTTGTTTTGCATTTTAAAGCCATTTGTAGGTGTTGACGGGATAAATAGAATAGTACGTTAGTGACGTGAATGGGAAAAATATCTATCAAGCTACAGAACTGTGTTACAGGAGCTACATTAAATATAAACAGACAACAATTATAGCATATTTGTCTTATTTTCCATGAAAACACATCTTGGTATTTCATTAGAATTGTCTCCAAGGAGACAATTCTAATGAAATGCTAATACACGTTTTCATTTCGAAGCAAACTATTCAATAATTGCTGTCTGTTGATGTTTTATGATACCCAATTGCTTCAGAAATGATGGAGTGACAATACTCAATTACTAATTTCTTATCTGGAGCCCTGTTGAGCTGATATCAATCACAGGTAGCTTGTATAATGCGATGTTATCTTTATAAACAACTGATAAGGAGAGTCGTAGGGCGATGTTGTTATGTAAAGTAAATGCATGCACTACAACATTTGGTAACCTTGACAAGATATGTCTTATTGTTGCAACAGTATTGGCTGAGCCTGAGCTGTGATGCTGCTCAGGCTCAGCTAACCAAACTGTTTGATTGCGTGTTGAGATTCACAATACATGTTCAGAAACGTTGACATCTGTGCAACAAGATTAACGCAGGCGGTTATGTAACTTGTCAAAATAACAGTTAACACTTAAACTAATTAAATTGTTCCATCGTCTTCAGTCTGATAAATGTCGGTATTGCATAAACCAGGGTGTGGGATCACGTGGTTTCCGAGCGGCGTGACGTCATGTTTAGATGTGCTTACAAAATATTTTGTTTAGTTATGTTAGTATCTTTCTAACGGAATGAGATTTTTTTTATGAAACGTAGCACAGCAAATGTGGAACAGTAGCCGATTTCATCAAAATTGCAAAGTATACTTATTTTGCTAAGTACACTTTGAGGGAGAAATTTTCAATTTAAGGATAAATTTATTAACGTTTATTATACTGAATTTATTACATTATCACAGCCAAATGTCTGTGATAATGTAATACATTCAGTATAATAATTCTGCATACTTTTAATCATCAAATATATGCAGTCGTTAGTTCTATATGAAATAATGCATTGTAGGAAAATTAAATGATTACTCCGTCAAAGTATGCTTAGCTAGATAAGTATGCTTAGCAATTTTTGTGAAATCGGCTACTGGTTGCTCTGTATTGCACAGTTTGCTTTAATCTCATAGTTTGATGAATAATCGGTTTCTGTAAATAACAATATAGAGCACATTAATGTAAGATAAAGAGTGGCATCGTTATCACAAAGATAATCCCCTCTTAGTCTTCATACTAAAAAAAAAACGTTAACGCACTTGACATACAAACACGGTGAACATAAGTTCGCAGTGACTTTGACATTGGGCGGTCGGCCGTGGGTCGTATGCAAAGCAAAGCACCATCCCTAGACACACAGTGTGGCCAAATATTATCAAATCTATGAAGCGGTTCATAAGTAATTGAATACAGAACACGTTGTAACGAATTTGCCTTACAAAGAACGTGAACAGAAGTCCTCAGAGACATTGTCATTGGGCAGTCGGACGTGCGTCGTATGGAAAACAAATCACCATTTAGACACACATTGTGGCCAAATAGTATCAACATCGGTGAAGCGGTTTATGGGTTATTAAACAATGAAAGGTGTTACTAACGTACACACGTACGAACGCTCGTACGCACGTACGTACGCACGTATATGGACTAACACTATATCCCATCAGGGGATAAAAAGGTAATTAATGCTTCGTGAGTGCAAGTACGTTTAGAGCACCCATGAAACATAATATATGTCATCATCTTTGTTGCGCTATATATCTAATCATAGACATCAGTTTGGTAAGAAGAATTTAAACAAGATTTACTGTGAAAATGATGTCACAAACTATGCCAGGTCGGAAAACGTAGTCCGGAAACGTTCGGTAAGCACGTGACCTCATTCCATGTAAACTAGGCTTTCACAGTGTTACTGTGTATTACACATGTACACCCACAGCCCAGGTAGTATTATTGTTTGCCCTAGTTTCTCGACCAATAATGGCACAGCATTTCGTCTCAATTAATCGCATATTGCGACGCTTACTCCAATATCTATTAAATCAATCATTAAATCAATAAATCATTATATTTCAATATTTAGAAACAGATGTCTTGTCTTGTTGACCGGTACCGCCTACTACGAAATTAATTCATTAATTCAATATGTGGACTATAACTATTTCATATAGGGTACTTTTTTATCATCCACTGTTTAGATGTAACATTTTTTCGGGCAAAGTAAACGTTACTTCACAACTACATAGGACGTTAATTAGCTAATGTATACGTTGTATATCAAACGTGAATTGCGACTCTTAATGCCTGGCGCGATAACCGCATTTCCTTAAAAAGGTTAATAAAAAAACAACTATTTATTCTCTCTATTTACTTTTTGATGTGCAATGATCATACTTTATAATATGTCCATAAATATATTTATTCAGGTGACGCTATTACTTGATATAAATAATTAAAACATGCCTTGCCTCATTTGGATATCAAAACAGCCTGATACGCTGTATTTAATTTTTGATGTGCAATGTTCATACTTTATAATCTGTTGAAAATATTAATTTTCAGGTGATGCATGTAATTAGTATAAATAATTAAACATATCATGCTTCATTAGCATATGAAACTAGCCTGATGCCACCGCGGATCACTATCAGTAAAATAACTGTTACTAAATGATTATATCTGTATAGCGGGCACTTGCAATTTTTAAAACTGGTGGAATAGTGACACAATTATACACTTATTTAATTCATATAAAGAACATGTTGTGATAATTGGGTGGGCATGTACCTTTAAATATAATTACTAAATGGTTATACATGTATATGTATAGTGGGCACTCGTAATTTTTAAAACGACTGGAATAGTTGCACACTTATACACTTAGCATAGCGAACATTCTGTGTCTAATCGATGTGCCCCAACTATAACATAAATATAATTCGCCCGCCCTACTTGCTAAGCCAATCACTGGCCAGTATCGCGCTCCACTTATGTCACAGATTGAAAGATTTCGCGTTTGATTAAAAGATAATTGCTTCGTAAATGTATATATATGTATAACATATATGTGAGTACCTCGTTACTGTATCCTATAGTGACAAAGTCGGCCATCTCTGAGTGTTCCAGCTATCAGCTAGTTTCACCTGTTCTGCCGTTTGACAAAGAACTCAAAATGTGAAATAGAACATATGATATAATGTAGCTAATCACATGTAGAAAAGCCAGGAGAACGGAATCCTATCAATTATATTACACCAAACTAAAGTATATCAGTTTCCTGGACAGGTTTGTGCCAGTCTTTTTAACAACATGAACCAACATTATAAATACCTTCATACACGGAAAATCTCACAGTCTATCACTTTTACGTGGAAAACCACATAACACATACCACATATACCCACCATAGTACTCTGTTATTAGCTATCAAATCCAGTGACATGTAAGCAGTTACCTGAATGTATTGTCCTTGGTGTCTACTCACCTACTAAGTGAGTAAATATGGCTTTACCTATGGGTAATGTGTACACTAACATTGGCTGTGCATCAGAATGAAAAGTTCACACATCAAAATCTATTTTGAGATTAATTGGAGAAATGCTCAGATATCTCATCTTTTGTATAGCATAATATTTGTAGCTTGCCGTTGTCATATATGGCTATTATGTATTGCGCACAATTTTATTTTGTTTACTGTCATATTATTTGCTGTATGTGTCAAACGAAGTGGTGAAACTGTACGATAGCTTGTACTAGTGTATTCCGTTACGTCATGATATTGCTTCTTGGAGGCATTGAATGTAGATCTTTGCAAAATATGGACTTTTACTTTATTAAGTTTAAGAAAAATTTGGTTGACATGTTTTGGACGCCACTTTGAATCCCCGAACCACAAAACTCGTGCAGACAACTATATCCTGTGAGCAGAAGCAATCTACTTCATAAGTATTGCCTCATCCGACAGTATTTATTCGATGAAGCATGTAGCTATAGATATGTCAAACATACGACTATTAGAAATGGCAGAAAAAATAAAATTGAAAAATATTTAGCTGCGTGGAATTTTGACAGATCGTTAACGGACGCCAACCAAAAATAAAATCACCGACAGAACTAACAATATTTATGAAATGGATAATTGAAGGACACACTGCAGCTATAACAGACGCAAATAAAATGCAACAATCTTGCACAACAATTAATTCAAGCACACAAATCTAAAGTGACATACAGGCCCATCATTGAAACGTAGCACCACAGAAACAACGCTCACTGTAGGCATGCCACTATATTGCTATTATACTGCACGAAGTAAAAATCTGATTAATTTAATATCAAAATCACAATATTGAAGATAATGGAATTTACATTTCGCCAGGACTTGTAAAAAATGTCCCTCTTCGGGCTGCACTCGACAACCTCGATGCGAAGGTGGATACCCTGCACGGTACAGCATCGTTTCATGGCCTCGCATGAACTATATTTCAGAAATAAATAACAATACCAAACGGCGATAGTGCGGAACTGGCAGCATGCTGCGAGCTTAAATGACACATCAGATAGCAAATTGATAAGTGAGCCTTTATCTGGAATACAACATATTGTAAGATCATTGGTAATCCTCAGCCCAAGCATAGTCCACATGATCCAGATTCCAAACCAATGAAGCATCAACAACTGCTCATTAAGATATTGCTTGACTAATAATTAGACACTACAGCCGAACATCACCTAATGTTAAGAATCACATGTATCATATGTTGACGTTGATATTGTTAAGCACGGGTAGTGCCAGTGGTGCGTATATATATGATCCCGCGTAGACCCTGTATATGCTGCGTGTGTTGCTGCAACCTCCTGCACACTGTATCAAACCCTTGCTGTGCGTCTACTACCCAGTATTCTATAACACGTGTTGCGGGCTATGGAGTCACATATACATGTATGTTGAAAGGACAGGTGCGTGAAATTGTCAACACACAATCAAGTGATAAATTATGGATGGAAATATATATTCGACCGAAGACGGCTGTGATTATCAGTATGCGTGTTGTGGTCTGAGTATGAATTGCCAGATCTGCACGTATATTGCTATTTTACGGTATATCATTTCAAAAGGAATGATACACATTAGGAGTATGCATGATTTGAAATCAAACGTAAACATCAATTGGGTCGACAGGTAAGTCACATATATGTCAGTGCATATCAATATATAATGTAGGACATCGACAAAAGCAGCTAAAGAAATATTCATTGACAATGAACCTCCAAAAACAGATACGGTAACAACATTGGTTCCAGCATGGACGACATCATACAATTCGCTGCTTGCATCTTCGACTCGTGAATTAGAACACGTAAACATTGATAATGTGTATCTATTGCCATTGATAAATTCTCCACCACATCAATTCACGTTAGAAGCACTCACAAAATTGTGGTTTGATGTATTCTTTGAGAAGAATCCAAATGTAGTAGAAGACCTTCGTGAATGTGTGAGACACATGCACATGTTGCAAAAGCTAACATATCCCATATATATATATATGGTTTAGTATTCACATGCGTCATGTACCTACAATCTTACAACTACTCCGCAGCATTCGATTACGGCAGTGGGACTTGTAATCAGCATCCTTGGAGCGGATGTGCACCTGGTTCTTCGCATGTACTCTGAAATGTTTTAAAATATTGAAAACATAACTATATGTGATAGTGCTGGTGCACATAATTTCTTTGTTATTTTCAGCACAAGTCCATCGTCGCACAAAAGCGGACTTCGGTAGAGCTGGAGCGGATGGATATTGAGGTAGGTTACTATTAAACGAAATTAAATATTCATGAAATAAATTGTTGCAGTCAGGTTCCATTGTATAATGTATAATGTTTACACATGTTTATGTTGCAGCGGAAGTATTCAATTAAGGTAAGTAAATATAATTATGTGTGTATGACTTTCAGATCGACATTTCTCTGGAGTCGACGGCGCTACCCGACGACGACGGTTGTCCGACGGGCTTCATCACTGGCTCCGGGATTGACCCGACTGCGCTACCCGACGACGACGAGGACGTATCGATCGATCGATCTCGCCGCCTTGTTCGACGTAGGACACCGTGACGTCGACGACCGGGTAGAGCCACTGATGGTCGCCGCCTGTGTTTTCTTTCTGATTCGTCGTTACACGGTCGTCTTTCTCATCACCATACTGATGGTCGCCGCCGGTGTTTTCTTTCTCATCCGTCGTTACCCGGTCGTCTTTCTCATCACCATACTGATAATTGCCGCCTATGATTTCTTTCTCACCTGTCTCTACACTGCCGTCGTCCTCTTTACCAAAGTGATGGTCGCCGCCGGTGTTTTCATTCTCAGCCGTCCTTTCTCGTTCGTCGTTCGCTTCACCATGGTGATGGTCGCCGCCAGTTTGTACTGTCTTATTACATTCATAGTAATATTCGTTATCTGCATAGTAATGTTCCTTATCTGTTGTTACACTGTCGTATTTCCCTTCACCATACTGATGGTCGCCGCTTGTGTTTTCTTTCTCATCTGTCGTTACACTGTCGTCTTTGTTTTCACCAAACTGATGGTCGCCGCCTGTATTTTCTTTCTCACCCGTCGTTACACCGTCGTCTTTCCCTTCACCAAACTGATGGTCGTCGTCCATATTTTCTTTCTCACCCGTCGTTACACCATCCTTGACAGGGCAACTATCTGCTGACGTCCTGGATTCCGTGTTTATAATCTATATCTGAAATAATAATATTAATACGAATTAATAATAATATATGTTGCATAATGAATAGGCCACATTAACACAGAGGTGTCCAATTGAGACACTAGTTCAACTGATATGTGGGTTTGATATGATAAATTGGTCTTATTGGCTTTGTGACCGGTGAAGAATCTGAGCAAACAAAAAACTCCTATAGACTGTTAACGATATATATATTGCTGGTTAGAAGCATGCCGAATGTGTCATTGATTGAATAGCGAACGTTGCAGATCCTGATCAGACTATGCGGATGCACCGGTTGATCTGGATCTGGATCTACACTGTTCGCACAACCCTCAAGCCCCATTTCTCCAGTCACAGCCATATATGAATATTTAAAAAAATTGGTACACAAAATTGGTTTGCAACATTAGTTATTTTTCAGTATTATACACATTGTTTATACTATACGTACATCTGTGTTCATTACGGTGTACACTAATAAAGTAGTTTTCACTAATCTGTTTCTTCATTTTAGGCGCCTGTCAGAGACAAAGGACCTTTAACATATTAGTTCGGCCTGTGATTTTGTACCTTCATAAAACTTATAATATTTTCCGTAACTGGCGTCAAAAGTTATCTTTATACATAACTGATAACACAGGAGAGTCGTAGGGCGACGTTGTTATGTAAAGTAAATGCATGCACTACAACATGTGGTAGCCTTGACAAGATATGTCTTATTGTTGAAACATTATTGGCTGAGCCTGAGCTGTGATGCTGCTCAGGCTCAGCTAACCAAACTGTTTGATTGCCAGTTGAGATTCACAATACATGTTCAGAAACGTTGACAACGTCTGGGCAACAAGATTAACGGAGGCGGTTATGTAACAAAATAACAGTTAACACTTAAACTAATGAAATGGTTCCATCGTCTTCAGTCTGATAAATGTGGGTATTGCATAAACCAGGGTGTGGGATCACGTGGTTTCCGAGCGGCGTGACGTCATGTTTAGATGTGTTCACAAAATAGTTTGTTTAGTCATGTTAGTATCTTTCTAACGGAATGACTATTTTCTTTTATGAAACGTAGCACAGCAAATGTGGAACAGTAGCCAATTTAATCAAAATTGCAAAGTATACTTATCTTTTTAAGTGAGAAATTGAGGGAGAAATTTTCAATTTAAGGATAACTTTTATAACGTTTATTATACTGAATGTATTACATTACCACAGCCAAATGGCTGTGATAATGTATTAAATTCAGTATAATAATTCTGCATACTTTTAATCATCAAATATATGCAGTCGTTATTTATATATGAAATAATGCATTGCTGGAACAATAAATGATTACTCCGTCAAAGTATGCTTAGCTAGATAAGTATGCTTAGCAATGTTGGTGAAATCGGCTACTGGTTGCACTGTATGACACAGTTTGCATTAATCTCATAGTTTGACGAAGAATCGGTTTCTGTAAATAATAATATAGAGCACGTGAATGTACGATAAACAAGGGCATCGTTATCACTACGATAATACCCTCTCAGCCTTGATAATAAAACAAACGTTAAAGCACTTGACTTACAAACACGGTGAACACAAGTCCACAGTGACTTTGACCTTGGGCGGTCGGCCGTGGGTCGTATGCAAAGCAAAGCACCATCCCTAGACACACAGTGTGGCCAAATATTATCAAAATCGGTGAAGCGGTTCACATGTAATGGAAAACAGAAAACGCTGTAACGAATCTGCCTTACAAAGAACGTGAACATAAGTCCTCAGAGACATTGACAGTGAGCGGTCGGACGTGGGTCGTATGCAAAACAAATCACCATGCTTAGACACGCATTGTGTGGCCAAAGAGTATCAAAATCGGTGAAGCGGTTTATGAGTTATTAAAAAATGACGTAAACACGTACGAACGCTCGTACGCACGTACGTACGCACGTACATGGACTAACACTCAGTAGGCACAAAATGTTCGTTATATCAGAGACATCATCTGAGACAGTTTCTGGCAAACAAAACATTCATTCACCATTACCCCACGTACTGATTGGCATTATTATGCAATTTATATCAGACGTAAATTTCCACACGGATATCAGGGGCGATAACCGTGTTTTCTTAAATTGTTTAGGACATGACTATTTAATTTTTGATGTGCAATGATCATACTTTATAATCTGTTGAAAATATGTTTGTTCAGGTGACGCATTTAATTAGTATAAATAATTAAAACATATCATGCCTCATTATCATATGAAACTAGCCTGATACCACCACGGGTCACTATCAGTAAAATAAATGTTACTAAATGATTATATCTGTATAGCGGGCACTTGTAATATTTAGAACTGGTGGAATAGTGACACAATTATACACTTATTTAATTCATATAAAGAACATGTTGTGCCTATTGTGTGGGCATGTACCTTTAAATATAATTACTAAATGGTTATACATGTATATGTATAGTGGGCACTCGTAATTTTTAAAACGACTGGAATAGTTGCACACTTATACACTTAGCATAGCGAACATTCTGTGTCTAATCGATGTGTCCCAACTATAACATACATATAATTCGCCCGCCCTACTTATGTCACAGACTGCGAGATTTAACCCAAATAAGTTACATTCATCTATTACCAAATGTAATGATTAAC
Organism: Conchocele bisecta; assembly: GCA_029237695.1. NCBI lineage: Eukaryota > Metazoa > Mollusca > Bivalvia > Lucinida > Thyasiridae > Conchocele > Conchocele bisecta. The sequence continues at coordinate 63,565,080 of CM055276.1, read as the reverse complement.
TGTTCGACAGGTAATGGAAAATCAAGTACTCGGATGAGAGACTGCATTATAAATCTGGCTAATTACAAGAATGTTTAAGTAACTACATGCTGCAGTCGCAAATTTTACGGCCATATAAACAATGCAAAAACATATGTTTTTCGATAATACATGTATTAAATTGTATCAGAATTTAAGAATGAGCCTCCTTTTTATTTTGTCAAATTTTGTCAAATATTGATTTTATCACGAAAAATGGATTTGTCTATGGGAATTTAACATTGGGGAAAAGGATGTGGAGGAGCTGTGCGAGGAATCAAAAACGAAAGAAATTGGAATGTGTCTCCAACATCTGGCTAGATAGCTTGGAAATGATATAACTAAGAAAACAAAAGTTAAATTTTGAAAATCGGTCCAGTATTTCTGAAATTCTAAAAAAATCCCGATGTTAAATCCCCATAGACATCTTCCCTCACTCTGTGAAGATGTCTATGCGGATTTAACATGGTGAAATTACTTTTTCGCAATAAAATCAATATTGCCATTATTGGACCAAATTTCACGAAATAAAAAGAAGGCTCATTCTTAAATTTTTATAAAATTAAATATTATCAAAACAAAATACTGTTTTTGCACTGTTTATATGACCGTAACATATGGGCTGGATTTGTGAAACAGACAGTAGTAGTTCCGTAACGAATATGTGAACAATAAAACATACTAATTATACGTCGGTGTCTGTTTCACTAAACCTGCCCAACACTGCCTAAACAATGCTAAAACAACATTTTTTTCGATAATATTAAAACTTTATCAACATTTAAGAATGAGCCTTCTTATTATTTCGCGAAATTATGTAAAATATTGATTTTATTACGAAGAATTTATTTGTCTAGTATGGGAATTGAACATGGGGGTGGAACGAGCTGGTGCATGTGCAGGAAGAGTCGAAAAATGACAAAATTGGAAATTTACCCTGAAACCTGTCTAGATAGCTTGAAAATGATCTAACTAAGAAAACAAAAGTTAGATTTTGAAAATCGGTTCACGATTTCTGAAATTGTAAAAATACTCATATTAAATCCATTCTGTGAAAATGTCTATGGGGATTTAACATGGAAAAAATGTTTTTCGCAATAAACACGATAAAATCAATATTGAACAAGTATTGTTTTGCATTGTTTATATAGCCTTACAATTTGGGCAGGTTTCATGAAACAAACTATAGTGTCCTCTACCCAACATACTCGGATAGGTATAATTGCAAGAATTGAATGTTTAAGTAACTGCATGCTGCAGTCGATAACGCTCCCTCGCATTTACTAGTAGTTACGTATCGAATATTTGAACAATAACGCATACTAATTATACGTCGGTGTCGGTTTCACGAAACCTGCCCAAATGTTACGGACATATAAACAATGCTAAAACAAAATGCTTTCGATAATATTAAACTTTATCAACATTTACGAATGAGCCTTCTTATTATTTCGTGAAATTTTGTCAAATATTGATTTTATTACGAAAAATTGATTTGTCTAGTATGGGAATTGAACATGGGGGTGGAAAGAGCTGGTGCATGAGCAGGAGGCGTCCAAAAATGACAAAATTGGAAATTTACCCTGAAACCTGGCTAGATAGCTTGGAAATTATAAAAAAAATCCCCATATGAAATCCACTCGCATTAAAATCAATATTGGACAAGTATTGTTTTGCATTGTTTATATAGACTTACAATTTGGGCAGGTTTCATGAAACAGACTATAATGACCTCTACCCATAAATATGGTAATGCAAACACCATGCAAAAGAATGCACGGTCACGATGGAATATCAAATAATGTGATAAAACAAAATCATATGACATAAAAAAGAAACAAAGAAAAAGATAAAACAAAATCATGGAACCAACTATCTTTCTTGCTGTCATACAATTACAAATAAGTTTTTGTATCAGTATCTATAGAATTGATCAGTTTCAATAACAAAATAATGTTAAAATACATTTAGTAGAATTACAACACATAGATCTATTTTGATAATAAATATTATTAAAGTTGGGATCCCATCTACCAGTTTTAAAAATTACGAGTGCCTGCTATACAGATATAATATAATACTTTAGTAATCATTATTTTACTGATGGTACTCTCGGTGGTATCAGGCTGTTTTGATATGCAAATGAGGCTGGACATTTCTAAATTATGTATACAAATTAAATGCGTCAACTGAACAGATAATTTTATGGAAAGATTATAAAGTATGATCACATCAAAAAGTAAATACAGAGACTAAATAGTAATTTCCGTTAACCTTTTAAGGAAACACGGTTATCGCCCCTGATATCAGTATAAATTATATAATAATTAAGGACCCATTAGATAGCTGATAATCGTTTGATTCAAAGATAATTGCTTCGTAAATGTGAATATATGTATAACATATATGTGAGTACCTCGTTACTGTATCCTATATGGCACATGTAGTGGCCAAGTCGGCCATCTCTGAGTGTTTCAGCTATCAGACAGTTTCGCCTGTTTTGCCGTTTGACAAAGAACTCAAAATGTGAAGTAGAACATATGATATAATGCAGCTAATCACATGTAGAAAAGCCATGAGAACGGACTCCTATCAATTATATTACACCAAACTGTAAAGCATATCATTTTCTGGACAGGTTAGTGCCAGTGTTTTTAACAACAACCATTATAAATAGCTTCATATACGGAAAATCTCACAGTCTATCACTTTTACGTGGAAAACCACACAACACATACAATATATACCCACTATGGTACTCTGTTATTATCTATCTAATCCAGTGACATGTAAGCAGTTACCTGAGTGTATTGTCCTTGGTGTCTACTCACCTTCTATGCGAGTAAATATGGCTTTACCTATGGGTAATGTGTACACTAACATAGGCTGTGCATCAGACTGAACAATCACACATCAAAATTTATTTTGAAATTAATGGGAGAAATGCTCAGATATCTCGTCTTTTGTATAGTTTGCTTGCATAATATGTATAGCTTGCCGTTGTCATATCTGTCTATTATGTATTGCACACACTTTTATTTGGTTTACTGTCATATTATTTGCTGTATGTGTCAAACGCACGAAGTGGTGAAACTGTACGATGGCTTGTACTAGTGTATTCCGTTATTACGTCATGATATTGCCTCTTGTAGGCATTGAATGTAGATCTTTGCAAAATATGGATTTTTACTTCAATAAGTTTAAGAAAAATCTGGTTGACATTTTTTGGACGCCATTTTGACATATTGGCGGCCATTTTGAATCCCCGAACCACAAACATCTTGTAGACACTCTATATCCTGTGAGCAGAAGCAATCTACTTCATAAGTATTGCCTAATCCGGCAGTATTTATTCGATGAAGCATGTAGCTATATATATGTCAAACATACGACTATTAGAAATGGCAGAAAGATCAAAATTGAAAATTTGGCTGCGTCGAATTTTGACGGATCGTTAACGGACGCCAACCTAAAAAATCACCCACAGAACTAACACTATTTCTGAAATGGATAATTGAAGGACACACTGCAGCTATAGCAGACGAAAATAAAATGCAACAATCTTGCACAACAATTACTTGAAGCACACACATCGAAACGAAATGTGACATACATGCCCATCACTGAAACTTCAGTGTTTCGCAACACCACAAATATGGCTTTACCTATGGGTAATGTGTACACTAACATAGGCTGTGCATCAGACTGAAAAATTCACATATCAACATTTATTTTGAGATTAATGGGAGAAATGCTCAGATATCTCATCTTTTGTATAGTTTGCTGGCATAATATGTATAGCTTGCCGTTGTCATATCTGTCTATTATGTATTGCACACACTTTTATTTGGTTTACTGACATATTATTTGCTGTATGTGTCAAACGCACGAAATGGTGAAACTGTACGCGCCCCTGAAGTATGACGCATTTACGAAAAAATGACGTCATGCGTGCGCCGTGAAGTGGATTCATGGTGCACAGATTCAGAGATAGAAAATGGCGAACATTTCGTAGACAACACTTCCACAATGACAAATACGAATTCAAATAAGTTGCATGGGATAGATATGCACCCCTAAGTGCGTTTCTGAATTCTATTTCAATTGCTTGCGGTTAGATCAAATCGTTTCGCTAGAAACATCACCAGCTATCCCCACTGTAATGTAAGCTGTACAGTAGGGGCCGGTATGATAAGACACCCACAAGATGGCGCACAGTAAAACACGTGAAAGGTAAATGCTTCAATTTGTACTGTTTTCCCTTTTAAAACTAGGAAAAATCACGAATTAACGTGGTAATCCTGTGTATAAATGTTGTCTTAATCCTCGGTTGCTCCGTACAGAATGCGTGTGAAACTGTCGATGTCTTCACCGCCCAGACGTATTTGTGCTGAACTTGCTTCAGGAGTCTTAACCGTCCAGTGGTGATTTTTTTCCAAGTCATTTTTTACATATTTGAAATTGAAGTGTGGAAACGAGGGGCACATATTCGGAAAGAGCATCAATCAATGATGCAATATCAAGTAACAGATTCAAAATTCATGCAGAAATGACAGTATGCGAGCTCGGTAAAGACCGTTCTCTCGCTTCATTTTCAAAATGTTTTTTTTGCTAGTTTTAAAGGGGAAAACAGTAAACATTGAAGCACTTACCTTTCACATGTTTTAGCGTCCGCCATATTGTGCGTGTCTTATCGACAGGTTTATATCGCGGCCCGGCCGCACCGCGCGGCCTGGCCGCGCGGTCGCGCGGCCCGGCCGTAGCTGGCGGCCCTACTTGGTTATGGAAGCGTGTCTGTTTTAAATCTGGTCCCAGCTGGTGGTCGTGTCTGCAGGCATAGTGTGTGTAACTGATATCACCAGGCGGTCCAGTCGGAGCGAATAGCTCATTAACCGTGTTACCTATACCGCGTTGTTGGTCAAGTGAGATATAACTTATGGTTTTCTATTATATTTCTAAGAAAATAGGCCGTCAGAACACATACATTTTGTAGTTACTGTTGTATTTTTTTTCGTTAGCCTAGGTAATGAATTTTGTTTTCAAAACTATATAGTAACATACCTTACGCTTACTAAGTATGTGCAAATTATTTTCTGCACTGAACAAACTTAGTGTACGCTGGGATTAAGGGTAACATTATAAATATATGTCCGGGAGCAAGTCAGTGTGGTTATGTTCGAGTTTGGGACATGACAATATTACAGTAGGAGACAAAGAATGTACACACACAATAGCTTAAATATATATTACAGACAGACGACTAATTCCATACGCAGCACAATATTTACTAAATTACTGACAAGTTACGATGTGCTTAAATAACCGTATCTAATCTAACTAAATTGTATTGTAGTACTCTAAGTTTGATTAGAATAGCGTTAAGGGGGATTGTCCGCATGCGTCGCTCATATCTAATTGCAGAGACTCAGTAGGACCGCCTTTTCCAATCGCGGCCGTCTTACACTATGTATGAGAATATTCAGCTACTTTGCACTGTCTATCCTGGATCAATAAGTAACGATATGTTATGATATACCCGTCTCGTGGTTATAAGCATTCCTATGAAGAATTTAATTAGTATGATGTACAAACATTGCATAAAACAAACAGTCACATGGCTGATCATTGGTGTTCAATAACATGTCCACATTCTTGTTGCGTGCTTACATCGTTTCAGAATATTTCTGACCAAAAATACGTAAACGAATTCATCTTTTTAAAACATTGTTTTTAAATGACGTGTCCATGGATATTCAGACAGGTAGGCATAAATGAAAAACAAAAAGCAATACCATTGCAAAATTAACTACATGTATTGCTTGCTTATTCCCAAATTTCGATCGTCAGTGTTTGCAAGTAACTGGAAAATTAGTATTTTCACACTAATAACATGTCATAATCATTTATTCATCCATAAAATGATAATTGTTGCATAAATATATGAAATTATTTTAAAAAAATGTTCTAAAAATACATTACGCAAACACGTCTTATTTGGAATTAATATATCAGTGAACTACTTTCGGCAAGGGACATAATCAATATCACGCGAACTATTTTCATACGAGCCAAGCGGATTGTTCTGTTTATTAGTATATATAGTTTTAATCTATCACCTGTGATATATAATGATACATTACTTTGTTATGTTATGGGTACTAATACATGTTGTTTCAATAGCGTATCTCTGTAACGGTATCGTTGTAGATGGAGTTGCAAATAATTTAATAATTATTACGTTGAAATGGTTGCGTAATACTGATAGCACTTCTGTATAAATGTAATCGTCGTAAATGGCGCAATAGTCGTGAGGTTAAGGTCGCCGACTTCTATGATTCAATTACCGATTCCCGAAAGGGTCGGGGGTTCAAACCTCGACTTGATATATTTATTTTTTTCCATATATATTATTTTTTGTGATTTTAATATTTTCACAATTTTATGATTTTAATTTTTAATAAAAATAGCTATAAATTGATAGAAACTTACCAACGATGAAAGTGTCTGTCTTTCAGTAATATATACACAAACAATTTGTTACTGTTTTTTTAAGTTAAGTAAGATATACACAGACAGTTTGTTACTGTTTTTTTAAGTTTGAAGTACTGTCTATACCATATAATGTTTTACTGTCCCAAAATCTATTTTTTTGGCTGTCACAATTAATTAATTTTCGGACAGCAAACATTTTTTTATTAATTTGAAATAATTATTGTCCTCCATCTGATCACAACACTGTTCGAACTGCGCATGTGGCTACCACGACCAGAATTCACTGGCCGCAAACACAGTAGCCTTCGGCGTCTATTTATTAAATTATTATTGTTTTACTTTATTTGAATTCCGCGTGAACGCTGCATTTTGTGTCAACACCATTTACAGAAAATATTGGTGATTTTCTAAACGAACTTCGGAGAAATGCGGCTATATATTTTGTGTCAATTTTCAACACCATTTACGGAAAATAATTACTGATTTTTTAAAACAATATCGGCACAACTAAATACGGTGATAGAATTTTTGTCAACTTTTCAACACCATTTACGGAAAATATTACTGATTTTCTAAAAACAATATCGGCGAAGATGTACTGAACTACTCTTTTTTTTAAATAACCAGCCGTCTAATAGATCTGTATATAATAGAGAGTATATCGTTAATTGTCATGTTGTCTCCGACAGTGAGGTGTTGCGGCACACATCAAAACGACACGTCAATTTCAAAACATTGCCTCCAGGCTACAGCTGTGTGGTCAGATCAACACAAAGCGACGTGTATTTACAACTAGATCTGTGTAATGTGTCGGGTGTAGCCAAAGACCATACATAAATTCGTAATTAGTCACAGATGTAGCCTTAAAATATAATCGATTTCCTTAAATTACGTCCGCAAGTTGACAGATATTTTAGAGCAGACATCATCGTAATTTGCCGTTATTTATTTCCAAAATTAGCCATATATTCTGTAAATGGCGTTGAAAGTTGACAATAAATTAAGACCAGATCAGTACGTTAAATCGATATCGACGACAACTGACGATGAGATGAGAGAGTAATACCATTTACGCGTATCAAATATTAAATATATTTTTATGACTTTCGTAGTTTTTACCGAGAAATTCAAACCGTTTCCAATTATTGGGGAACATAATATCATGATTAGCACACCGTTTCACTAAGCGGCGGCTACTCAGGGAATGGGATCACACGGTCTATTGTTTACACTGGATTAATGGCGTCCTCCATGAGGTCTCGGGTAAATCTTATTTTTCAATAATACGACTGTGGTTTCTTCCTTTTAGTGATGACCATGTTCCAGCCGTTAACACTTTATTTAGCAGCATTACTTATGTAGTTAGTCTGAACATTCTGCAGATAAATTTGAATTGGACGGAATCGAGCGTTGTTTAAACTTAGTCCGGTTGATATGCATAGGTCAAAATATGAACTGAAAATGGCGCTTTGCGTGACAGAAATCCGTACGCGGACGAATAAAAAAAATATTTTGTTATAAATATCACATATAGCGAAATAAAGGTAGCATCTACTGTTTTAATAATATGCATACATATTGTAATTAATGTTTAATAGTGATATACTTATGAATAATATACGATACTATGGTTTATACTCCAGCACTATGTTTTAAGGCTGTGTGATTTGCCTCAATATAAGCTGGATTAATTAATACTTATATTCATGCGCTTCATGAGAACATCAATACATTTAAAATATACAAATATTACTTAAAGGCGTATCGATATGATACATTTTAATAATATAAATATTGAAAATACACATTACAATCGCTTACAACATAAGTTATTGATCGAAAATAGTCACTGCATCGTGACCTATTTGACCGCATCACCTATTGCGCGGGTACCTCATCATACACTCTGTTTACATAGCTAACTGGGGGTATAGTGAGGTATGTTCGCTAATACAATGTTTGCGTAATGTAAAATCTCCAGACATTGTATAATATGTCGATTGTTAATTATTCCACAATATGGACAAAATGGAGGTATATTACAATACATGTATTTATTATATGGATTTTATACTAATACATTTTATTAAAATTGGTCGGAATGCAATAGATTTTAAAAATTATTTTCAAATAACGTTTACATAAAGATCCAGAAAGATAGACACAATTATAAAAAAACAACAACATTGGCAAATTAATTACATGTACATGTATTCCCAAATTTCAATTTGTTCAGTGTTTGCCATCAACTGGAGTATCAGTATTGTTACGCTACTAACATGTCATAATCATTATTCACCCATAAAATAACAAAAGCCAATCTCTCAAAATAATCATGCTATATGAAATTATAAAAATACATGTTTGTAGAAATATTTCCAATTATTGAACAAACGGTCTAAAATTACAAAATCTCTACTATTGCATAATATGTAAAACTTTTATTATTCCACTGTATGATAAACAAGAGGGGTGGTATCTAAATGTATTACATGTATTAGTTATATGAAAGCTATATTAACAAACTTTATATAAATTTGGTCGGATTCACAAAGTATTCCACCACGGCAATGTAATATATCCATTTATTTTTATTTTAAAGCTTTAACTGTAACACATTTTACAAAAATGCTAACAATGTAGTAATCATGGGTGTTACTATCTACCAGTATTTTTTATGTAAAGTATGCACTAACAAATATTTTACATTTATGTAAATTACAAATGGCTATACCTATATGTATACAACCAGACCAGGCTGTGCGAACTAGTTGATAAGGAGCTACATTATAATTATAGTATTTGTATTAAACTTACAATAAATTCGACAAAATATATAATTTTATCTCAGGCTTTCGACGTATCCGTGCAATAAATTAGTTAGATAATGTCGTCGCGTTTAATATGGTTAGTTAACAGCGCGTGGGGGAATTTAAGGCGGCCGAAATACGTCTCGCCTAGCGGCTCGACGATTTCCGGCCCCCTAAATTTCCCCCATGCGCTGTTAACTAACCATATTCGACTCGAACACATTATCTAACTTATACGTATGACACAAAACGTGTGAGAGAAGGCTGACAATTAACAGCTTCTTGTCATAGTCTGATGGTTTATTAAAGTATATTAAAGTCTCATCAATGTACATGCAAATAAGTAGACATTAGTAGGCTTTTGGCTAATTTTAGCGATTTTAGGTACTGTATCTCATACGTACCATCGTGGCCCATAGTCTTCACGTTAAATAAATGTCATAATAATAATGCAAATAATAATACAAATGCAAAGCATAAAACAACAGTACATTGTCAGTCATATAAGACTTGTAAGAGACTGTGTATGCACATCATGCATGCTTAGATCATTTATTCTCATTTCTTGATACCGAATATTAGTGTGGAAGAAGGTTGACAATTAAAGGTACATGTCCACGCAGCTGGTTACATTGTACTACTACTTTTCATTTTCTGTCATGCCTTATATGAGCCATTTTCCTACCCACTAACGAGTTATTTTTAATTACGGCGCGTGTTAATTGGTGTTAAATCGCATTTTATATGGCGCAACCAGAAAGGGTATTGTTCGACCTCGTGCTATTTTTACCAACACGCGTCACGTGACACGGTCAATCATATCACATATTTGACATGCGCAGTGAAGTATCGGAAGTTGATAAGAAAAATCTCTGTTCGAGTCCAAATCTAAATCTCCACGTAACTCTTTCCATTTGGTGATCTGGTCGCCAATATTAACCACTCTCTCTCTCTCTCTGTACTGCCTGTCCCTCAGACATTTCGCCTTTTTTTTGGCCGAAGCCGTTTCATACAATTTCCGTCATGGACATTTCGACATGTTGATATTCTTGTTTACATATTGGGAAGCATACTGGCGCGCGTAGTATACTGCGCATGCGCACCGCAAGCCGTCATGTGAAAGTTGTCGTCCCCGCACATTATCAAAATAGACTGTTACCGCCGCGCGTCGCTAACAGTAAATTGATAATTAATAAATGATTATATTTGTA
>CM055276.1:63408217-63554049 GCA_029237695.1 Conchocele bisecta | reverse complement strand
TTAATGTGACTATCATACTTTTGCAATTACGGACATTTTAGTCGTACGAATTTCACAACGGTCGCATTGAAATTTTGAAATTGATGCAGCTGCATCACGCGCCGTGTACTGTGGGCCCGGAATATGTACATGTAAATCATCTATTTCAATGAAACGGGTTATCAAAGTACCGAAAGTACCGCATATATGCACAAATTGATTGATATTACCGACGGGAATGTAACAATAACGTTCGACCATGTCCAGCCATGGGTAAACGTTTGTCGTGGCACTCGGGAACTGTTTGAACCCGCGGGGTTCAAACAGTTCCCTCGTGCCACAGCAAACGTTTACCCACGGCTGGACATTGCCGAACCTTATATTTACCACATGATCTATAAAATACACTACCATGCACAAATATGTTAAATCCAATCACGTCTGACGAATATCTGGTGACGTTTCACGTATAAAAAGGTTATAGTAACTTAATAGAACATTTATGCATCTGGCGACTTGAACGAAATAGAATTGAACACATCTGAAGCAAAACAAAACAGATAAACAACAATTGACCTCCTGAATCACATTCCGCAAACTCCGTGTCTGAGAACCAAATAACTTGTGTATGGCTTTACACATGGTTACTGACTTACATTATTTAAATTCATTCAGCTAGTGAGCAGAACAATTGTAAAACTGTGTCACATACACACATGAAAGTGTCGATACCACCTAATCTAATTATTGATATCAATACAATATAGTACTGGATAAATAGCAAAAATGCACCATACACGCACCTGGAATTATTGATATCAAATAATCTAATCGAATTATCGAAATAATCGATTTCCGATTGCAATAAATGCTGACAAAATAGTAAAACTGAGTCCCATACAATACACACCCAATTCTATTGTTTTATCTCTGACTTTCGAATTCAGTCCGTCTTCCGTATACTTTAGTTTCGTCTTCAGCTTAACGACCATTTCTGAAAATCAAAAACAGAATATCCGCACCAATACTCACAATAACGCGTGGCAGGGATGCTAACATGAGTAAAACATTATATTTATGCTTAGGAGCCGGGAAACCAGCAGAATGTCAGAGAAATAACATTGACTCTAAATCCATAATGGCACTCGTGAAATAAAGACATTTCACACCACTCAATGCAAATACATACACGAGACAGCTCATGAGCCAGCTCGCCTCAACTCCATTGTCGATATTGTGACCTAGTGTTGCAGGATGAACTTGTTTGACTCGCGTGAACGCGTACAATAAAGCTCATTATTTCGTATCAGGGGGGTCGTTTCACTAAAAAAAAGTATCCACACCCTCAATTAATAAAGTTGTGTTTTTTTGTCACTCTGATAGATTTTGTGTGAAAATAATATTTATATGGAATTTTACATACGGATTTTAATGCGATAATGTACTGTGAATATATTTATATCTAACAGTGTCACGGATGTTGTTCAATCTACGTTCTATCTACGGTTTTTTAACATTTTGACTGTTTGTTTACATTGACCGATCACGGTCACCATACCCCACCTGGCCAGATTTCTATTGCTCGGGAAATTTCCGTGTGAGCGAAACGCTGTCACTCGAGTCGTCACGCTCTGGTGAACAGGCGGTCATCGGTAAACTGGACACCTGAGGATCGGGATTGGGGTCGATTCAAGATGGCAACAAATGTCGACTTTCGAAGGGAAGCCGAGGCATATGTCGATCCAGTAATGGGTTCTCAGCAAGTACCTCCGCTAATACCGGCTGTGTCGTCTCCTAGCAAACACTTAGAGTCCAAATCAAGGCCGGACCAAAACCGCAAACGTTCATTATCTGGCAACGACTGTGAAGCTGACTGTACAGTCGATACTCCGAAGAATCAACGAGTACACGAGGACATAACTAAACAGACACTGAAATAATACGGCAAATGCGTATAATGACAAATGAGATGAAACACACGTTTGAGGCCCGATTCGACAAGTTGGACGACAGACTGAGAAATGAATTTGTCAATATTGTGAAAAATATTGTGATAAGTGCGGTTAAAACCGAATTCAGTGCCAGGGTTGAAAACCTGTCGAAGAAACTTGAGGAGAAACTTACTGCCAGAGCAAGCCAGTTGATTGATACAAGAGAGAGGAGCACGATCCTGTAATAACAATGAATAAAGTGAAAGCTATGATCAAAGATGGATTAAAAGCAAGCGATATCGCAATCAAATCTGCGTGTCGGAAGAAAAATCTAAGCAACGGCAGACCTGGTGTTGACCAGTGTTGACACAATAGCCCAGAAGACAAAACTTATGAAATCCAAAATCTCACTGAAGCAAACCCATGTTTTTTCTAATGTATATATTGAAGATGATCGAGCACAAGAGGTGCGTACCAGCGAAGCTAATGTGAGAACACTGCTGTATGAAATGGGGAAATCGGATAAATACGTGAATATCAATGGGCGGTTCGTCAGAAAACGCAATTCCATACCAAATGGAAATAATGATAACGGCAGAGGAAATGACAGCACTGCCGGTAACAATGGAAACAACACTAACACACGTGATAACGAGGCCAACAGGAATGGCAACCCACGTATAAACAGACAAAATCAGAACAATACCAACAACAGGCGATAGGGAGGTATACGGCTTGGTGTATGGAATGTGGGCGGTTGGTCGCTCACCGATCAAGACAATCGCTCGTTTTCGTGAAACTGTGTCGAACTCTTTAAATTGAGATATAATTGCCATATGTGAAACATTTCTACGCAATGGGAATACACTGGACGTAGAAGGATTTATATGGATAGGTCACAATATAAGTTTTAGCTACCCCAACGCGAGACGCGCTGCGGGAGGTGTTGGCTTTCTAATTAATGAAACATTGATATCAAACTACGAGCATACCGTACTGAATAACGAATTCCAGGATATATTGTGGATGAAACTTATATCAAAACACACAGGTGAATCGTTCTGCGTGTGTGTATGCTACCTACCACCTGACGGATCCATACGGGCAAATGATGCAGAGCATTTCTTCGATGTACTGATGAGACAAGTCTACCAATATCAATGTGAAGGTAAAATCTGCATATGCGGTGATTTTAATGCACGAGTGGCCGACGATGCAGATTATATTGAAGGAGTAGACCATATTCCACCAAGGGAGGTTTATTGATGAAAACAGTAACAAATACGGTTCACTGCTGATCGATTTCCTAGTTGACTGCAACCTATGCATGATCAATGGTCGCATTGGTATTGTCTCGTAGACTACATAATCGTACCGCATGAACAACTGTGCTTATATGAGGACTTTTATGTACACAAAATGTCAGATCTGGTTAATGAGTTGAACTTGCAAGGAAATGGTAAAGTACCAGACCACGCGCTCATAAGGTGTACACTAAAACTGAAACATGATGTACTGATACAAAGTGATACACGTAACGATGATGTGAGGACCCGCTATCATGTTGACCAACTACCCCACAATTTCTTGAATGATAGTGAAGTTATAGCCAGCGTTCACACCGCGATCAATTAAATTGAAACTGCACTAGAGATTGATCTTCATGTGAACGTGGCATATAACTCATTCTCACATTTAGTAACAAACGAAATGGCACGAAAACTTAAGATAAAGTCTAACAATGGCAATGGCAAGAATGGCAAACGTAATAATTCGAAAACTGTATTGGAATGACGAGTTGCAGAAATTGTGGGATAGCGTTTGCAACGATGAGAGGACCTGGTTGGCTTGTAAAACTCCTGGAATTTCTAGACGAACATTGCGTGAAAAATACTGTAGTACTAGAAAACAGTTTGACAGGTTTAATGAAAAATGTAAGAGACAGTATCATTTACAGAAACAATCTGATTTTCAGGACAAATTTCTAAACACTAGCAATTCCAGAGAGTTTTAGAAGGACATATGAATGGCTAACGAACGGGTGAACAAAATCCCTGTTGAAGTAATTAGTGAAACAGATGAAGTTATTACAACGAAGACTGAAGTGTTAGATAGGTGGAAACTTAACTATGAACGGTTATACAATAGTGAATCTGAGGGAAATGATTTTGATGCAGCACATCTCACAAACAGAAAGGCAGCAATATCTGAAAACAATGAAACAGTATTCAATGAACGAGACTGTGTATCCCTCAACGCACCTATATCGCGTTCAGAGGTACACAGTGCCGTGTTTCGGACAAAATTGCACAAATCTACTGGATGTGGTGGAATTCATAAAATAAGTAATCAGAAATGACGTATGTGTAGGTATGCTGCATAAAATCATTGCCTTCGCATTCGATTCAAGAGAAGCTACATGGATCATATATATTCGCTGTAATCCATTATCAATAACAGGAAACAGAGATGTAAAAGTACATTTGTCTCTTTCATTGATGCACGGAAAGCATTCGATACGGTACAAAGAGATTGTCTTTGGTATAAATTGATAAGTGTCGAGTAGTATAAAGGGAGTCAAAATGATACCACCTGCGGTGGCATCATTTATAACCCTTTATACTACCCCCACCACCCCCGAAAAATCAAAAATTGGTTAAAGAGGAAATTGTCTCCCACCAACCACGAAAAATTGGTCGTGAAAAAAAAAACAAAACATAATGTTTTCCCGACAGTAAATTTATGATAAAATAATTATTTCAATGTGCCCACGAGTGATAGTTTATATTCCAACACCCCATTTTTCTCCTCCAATATAGCTAATTTATTTCGACGATGTCGAATTGTAGTCCAATTATATTGGTGTCATAAATACCTTATGTTTTTTTCACGTCCAATTGAACATATAAATTTAATAGGTTATAATAAAAAAATATTATAACAAAATGGATAATAAAATACACAACGAATTGGAATTGTATAATGACCTTGCTGAAGAATTTTACGCCGCTGTTTCTACAGTATTAAAACACGGTAAAATGACAATACTATGTGGTATCGAATACATGAAATATCAGCGTAATTTATTACGCTGCGATAAAAACGTTGCATTTACAATATTAAACCGGCAATTATGTCGCCGGTATAAAGTCTCAAATTTATGTAATGAAGCGACTAAATAGGATCAATAGGATCGTAGAAACACTACCGAAATATTATCAAACTAATTGTATAAAACAGTTTAAAATCAAAGATTCGTTTACGGATATGCGTTTCTACAATATCGCTTTTAACGAAGAAATTGGAAAATTATTAGAAGAAATTGGAAATTATTGAACAGAAAAAAAACAACTATTAGAGAAAATGGATAATACAATACAATTGGAATTGAAAATTTTTAATAAGTGTTTGAAGAAATTTATGAATCATATGGGGGTTATATTCCTGTATATAATTCTATAAAAAATTGAGACTAGGCGATATCGAATACATGAAATATCAGCGTAATTTATTACGCTCCGATAAAAACGTTGCATTTACAATATTATACCGACAATTATGTGAACTATACAAGAGGCAAATACAAACATCAAGACGGATAATGCGTATCGGATATGAAACTAAGATGTATTATATAAAATTGTTAAAACCCAACGATTTATTTACGAATATACATTTCTACGATATCGCTTATAAAGATATTGAAAAAATTATTATTGAACAGCAATGTTGATGCTAAGACAAATAACATCTCCCTGAAACCGCGTGTCCATTTATCCCCATGAACCTGCTAAGGTCAAAGATCGTGTCATGGCAACGGCGGTCGGACTCCGAACGCTGTTGTCATGCAGTTGTTTACCATAGCGACCACATTTGTAGGGATAGAAATAAATAAATAAAAATGTTTAGCTCCAACCGCGGCGCGAACCCACGACCCTCGTCTCTATAGATTATCGCCTTAACCACACGACCACGAAGGCTGTTATGATAAACATTACCTAGTGTTGCACAATTATCAATTACACGGGTTATGAACCATGCGTAAATTGATAGCCAAGGTAAACAGAGCCGAGTGTAATACTCGACTGAATTTGTAATTCTCAGTGAAAGACATATGTTGTATAGGTATGTAAATTTGTTTACTGCATCAATATAATTTTGAAAAAATTAGGAAAATTATAAAATTAAGATAAATTATTTTATAATGGTGCTGTAACATTTCCTCCGACTTTATTTCCAAGTTTTACCCTAAATTTATACCCAATCAGTACACTCAATTTTGGGCATGGTGGCGCGTGCCTTGATCCTTATATCATTTTTTAATTCTTCATATCTCCCCATTTCTTCCACCACGGATTCAAACTCTAAATTTGATATTTTCTTATCGGCCAACGCTTTGGACACCATAACGTCGATGCTTTTTATTTTTCTTAGACCTAGCGAGAACGGATATTCTATCATGTTTTCTACTTTTTTTTCTCGAGTTTTCACCCGCCCGCCCTACCCTTGCCATACAAAGTGTTCAGAATAATAAAAACGGTAATTCCACTCAAAACCCCTGCAAGTGGAACCATTACAATTGTAGATAGCGTTGCAGCAGTCCCCGCCCCACACAACACAGAAACACTTGCCAGAAACCGTACTAGATGCTTCAGCTATGTTCGCCGCGCGCTTATTTTTTTTAGCGTGTCTTTTTCTATTTGCACATTCTCTAACTAAAATATCCTGCATAGCGACGATATTATTCAACCTAAAAATCTGAACTTCTTTCGTTAATTGGATATAGTGTTGGGGGAGTGGTATTAACAATTGGATACAGTGTTGGTGGAGTGGTATTGAGAGTTGGATATGGTGATTCGTTCATAGTTAAATTTATTTCAATATATTAGTATTTACACAATAAGTTCAATTAACAATGAGACAATAGTGGAAGAACTCCCTGGGTCACCGATTTTCGTAACAAAGTTAATAACACTACCTTGGGAAAGTCTAATTCGATCATCACCGGAGAACGAAACCACCGTCGAACTATCTCTAGAGATTTTAGTGACTCCAATCCCCCGTTCTTTCCCATCTACTACAATATTTATCGCGACCGCGCCCACAGGTTTACACTACCATTAACCGAGCAGACCGCCATTTGGATAACTTCACTGCAGCTGTCATAGTGTATCCCCCATATTTATTACTCGCTTTGGCACCGAACGAATATTCATAGTGCCCCACAACCAATGGGCCCCGCTTCTCAGCCCAAACTGTTATGACACGTTTTGGTGTTTTCATTGTTTTCACTATTCCGGCAAGCGCCCTGTTTGCGTTATATGCCTCAGTACGAATCTCATAAGAGGCCTCCTCAAGAGCTTTGGTCGCGGCTATACGATCATGTTTCAGTTTATCAGAAACTTCGGTTATTTTTCCATCTAGTTCGGTAAGTGCTACTTCTCTGCTGAGAGAGTCCTCTAAGCGCAACGCATCATAAGCCTCCGTAATGGTCGCCTGGTGGCCTTCTAAGACTTTCTCAACCCCCGACCGGGCCTCTTTTTGAAATTCGGTTATTTTTTCATCTAGTTCGGTAAGTGTCGCTTCTCTGTTGATAGAGTCCTCTAGAGCAACACCCTATAACGTTCAGTAATATCCGCCTGGTGGTCTTCTCGGGCTTTCTCAATACCCGTTCGGACTCCATCAAGATCAAACCGGGTCTCTTTTTTAAATTCGGTTATTTTTTTCGTATATGTCAGTAAATGCCGCTTCTCTGTTGAGAGAGTCCTCTGAGCGTAACGCCCCATAAGCCTCCGCAATGGCCTCTTTGTGGTCTTCTCGGACCCCCTCAACCCCCGACCTGGTCTCTTTCAGAAATTCGGCTATTTTTTCCATCTAGTTCGGTAAGTGTCGCTTCTTTGCTGTGAGAGTTCTCTAAGCGCAACGCATCATAAGCCTCCGAAATGGCCTCTGCAAGGTTCGACTGGTGGTCTTCTCGGACTTTATCAATACCCGACCGGGTCTCTTTTCGAAATTTGGTTATTTTTTTATCTAGTTCAGTAAGTGCCGCTTCTCTGATGAGAGAGTCTTCTGAGCGCAACACCTCATAAGCCTTCGTAAGGTCCGCCTGGTGGTCTTCTCGTGCTTTCTCAATACCCGACGTGGCCTCATTTCGAAAATCGATTATTTTCCCGTCTAATTCAGCAAGTGTAGCTTCTTTGCTGAGAGAGTCTTCTAAGCGCAACGCATCATAAACCTCCGTAATGTCAGCCTTGTGGTCTTCTCGGGCTTTATCAATCCCCAACCGGGCCTCTTTTCTAAATTTGGTTATTTTTTTACCTAGTTCGTTTAGTTCCGTATGCGTTTCTTCACGACTTTGTGTATTCACAGCCAGGGCATATTCTCTAAGTTGTGATAGTAGACTCTTGTGAATCTCGTCCGTGGCCCTCGATATAGTTCTATTGATCAAGGCCTTTGTTTTTTGGGTAGTTAAAAAGTCGCCCTCTGTCGGGATGAATCCCCCTTCTGCCGGTTCCAAATTATTTGAATTTGTCACCCAATCGGAAGAACTACCTGGTCCGTATATACTCATAATGTTAATATATATTACGAACATGCGTTTAATTCTAAATAATTTTATTAAAATAATTTGAAATTTCTAGGACGACCGAAATCGGGTAATCGTTCTTCAACTCTCTCCATTTATCATCAAGAATAGAAATCTTCAACTCGTGGATGTGTCCCGATTCCAAAACTTTCATCTCGGGGTGTGGGAAGTCTAAGGTCACAGTCTCGCCATAGAAACAGTCGCTGGCGGGCACAGTTTTCAGTAATGTGCTGGGGGATCCGTCTACCGTGTTGTACGATGTGTTCACCCGATCAAGGTGCACCCCGAGAGTTTTCGTGAAGGTGAAGTCCACCGGATTATCACCGACGTACTCACCCGGGGTAAACACTCCTTTGTTTGAGGAGTATGTCTCTCTAAAGCCGAGTTGAATACCCAACCCCGAGGAGACCACTACCTTATTATCAGTGCTGATGGTCATTGTTGCGAGCCCGGTAGCCTTCAATACTGTGAGGTTGATTATACCGTCAAGCTCTGAGTTGAACCTAAAATCTTTTGAGCTGGATCTTATTCCCCACAGTCCGTGAGGCAGCTTTACACCTAATTGTTGTCCATCCTTCACATAGTAAAACCCTTCGCTCTTCCCCACATTCTGCCATCCAACCGTGAAGGTGATTGATCTAAGGCCTACCCGGCGTTTTCCACAGCAGTTGTCTATTAATTTTTGAAGTTCACAACTCCCTTTTTGAACATTAGTTATAGTAGCAAACATAATAATATCTTTCAATGGATACCAAAGCATTTAGCTTTAACTCTAATGTAAAGTACGCGGTCGGAGGTAAATACACACAAAAAGACGTTGTTAACCCCCTTGTACACCCAACCGTAACGGTTAGACCGGACAGCGGCTTTGCCACCAATTTCCCTAATATCTTTGAACAATATAGGCTGCCCAAGATTACTACGATGGAGGTGGTAAACGGGTGGAAAGCAACACCGATGCAGTTTTGGCAGAACCAAATAAATTTCGCTGTATGGTGCGCAACAGCCGGGTGTGGAGTTTCATATAAAGACCATCTGACATCCAAGAATGTCATACTCCGAAGTGTCTACAACACGTGTATTATACTATTAGGAGGATTCTCAAAGAACTAGGTATTTCACTACCTCAAGACGACGCCTGGGATCCCATTTCCAACGCATACGACCGTATGGCCTTTGAAAGACTGTGTAACGAATTTAACGTTTCAAAAGACGCGGACTGGAGACAGAAAGCATTTCCTACCAGCACCGGCCTCGGGGACGTTCTCATTCACGGCCAGTCCGGGAATTGGACACAGACTGATTTTAGACACGATCACTCCGGTGACCACATCGTCAGTCGGAACGCCGGGAATTTTGACCCCGCGACTATGACATTCGGGCCGGAAGTGTCTGGAGGTCGGCACTGTGGCGTGTTTTCTTGTAAAATGTTACCTCCGAAACGGGCTCACGTCGATTACATACAGCAGGCTGCTGAGGTTCAGGACGCGTGGGGTACATTTATGTTAGATAAGGGTATAGGGTTCACGCAGGCCGGGGTTACTCGCGTCAACGACTCCATTCGCACGTACGTCTGGGCCATCCTCGGCGCACAGAAGCAAACTCGCAGTTCTATACTGGGCACGGGAACGTTTGATGCACAAAAACAATTCTTGGCACTTGTAGAGGACGCCATCTCAGCTAGGGTGGACCTGGAGAAGGCGATCCAGAATTATCAAGACGTTTTACAGAATGCCAGCACCCCAGTAGACTATGTATTTGGAATAGGTCTTTATATGGCGCCGAGCAATATGATACTACGAGACGACCCGGTTGACGGTTACAATAATCAGATCGTAATCGCCACAGCCAATCAAAAAATCGGCCACAACGGTAACGTGAACACGGATATCATCAAGCACACCCCCAACATGATCGGGTTCAACAGTGGAACCGATTTCATAAAACACAAAATGGATACACCTCCCCCAATTCGTAAATTGGACACACAATCGAACCCAGTACCCCCAATTCGTAAATTGGATGCACCATCGAGTTCCATCAACAGACCAATCGCGATTGGAGAAACACCAATCATCAACAATGTTGAAATTGGAAGCACAACACACGAGGAGGAGAAATTAGGGCTCGTCGTCGCCCTCGTGGCGATCGGATTATTTACGCTTTGGTTGTAGGAACTCTGGCGAAGAATAGTAGGAGACCGGCGATTGTCACGATTAAAGCCCAGGTATTTTTTGCTAGCCATCCGGCCGTTTTTGATAATATAGATAGCAAGTAAGAAACGATACTTCCGATCAGTCCAGGTAGTGCGGCAGCCGCCTTTCCAGCTAATTTAGCTAGAAGACTGGCGAGGGCTTTTAGTTGTTCTTTTATCCACTCCTTGGCTCCACCGGATGGAGCGGGTGCTGGTGCTGGAGCGGGTGGTGGCGCCGCACCACCAGTGAAAGCTAGAACTATGGTCGATATAGTCATGCCGATAGCAACGAGGATGCTTGCTATCGTGACGCCCTGCTCTCTGAACAGAGTGCGAAGACGCTCCACCGAGTGTCGTCTCCTCGTGCAGGACCCTCGAGATTGATTCACGGATCCGACTTATTTGTGTGCGGAGAGCCTCACGGTTAGCCGAGGCGGCCTCCAAGCGAGCTTCTCTTTCATCCCGCAAAGACCGCAGTCGTTCGGCGATCCGCTCGGTAGATTCTCTATCGTCACCGGCTTCCTCCAGTTTTCTTTCTTCTAGCGCGATATGTTCATCCAGCGCTGAGGAGTTTGTTTGGAGAGGTTAAGGACCAGTTCGCCCCGGACCGTTTGAGTAGAGCCTTATCGAGTCCACGGAGTTCTCGAAGAGGTAACGGTGGGTCATCGTTGAGTATTTCCCCCAATTGCGATTGGACGCTGAACGTGGTCTCCATCGTGTTAATAACATCGGTGGCTATTTGAGGGACCTCGCTGAGCTCGACCGTTTCTATCGCGGTGGCCGTCTTCGCTATAGTTTCGTCGGTAGACTGTAGGGCCTCTACAGCGCGGGCCGGCACAATTGTTTTACCCCTCTTCCAATCCGTGAAGCCTAGTTCGTTCTTTATGATTTCGCCACCGCCCCTGTTTCCTGCAATGGTGTTTAGCGATAGGGGTTTACCGGTCCTCGTGTTGACTATTGGAATATTTGATGCTGCTTTTAGTCGCAATCTACCGTTCATATCAAATTTGAACTTGGAGTAGTCGCGACGACGAGAGGGACCAGACCTTTTTCTGCTGCCAAACTGTTGTAGTAGTCGTTTTACAGCTCCCTCGAGTAATTCCTGACTTTGACCAACGCTGCTGGTAGCGCCACCTATTTCCTCCAATCGCGATTGTATTGGAGGGGGTGTTTTGTCGAAGGTTGTGATGGAATCCTCGAAGTTATCATCATCATCATCATAATCATCGACGTAATCGTCTCTGCCGATTTCATCCATCAACATCGTAATCAGCCATATTTATAATTTTCTTAAAATTAATTATGTATTAAAGACAAAACCATACGGGTTTAATAGTTTCAATAAAATTGAAAAAAATTAATTATGTCTTCGAGTCAATACGGTCGCAAACTCAATCCATACCGCAGACTGCGTGAGCCCCTCGGGGCAAAAGGCGTGAGACAGAGTGTCGTTATTACGAACAACCCATCGACGATCGACCAGAACCAGCAGCTATTAGTCCGCTTCCCCAACCTCGGAGCTAACGACGTCATTGTGCCGGGTACTGTTCGCCTCGCTTTCACTATTTCGCTAACGTCGACGGACGCGGACCGAACCGTCGTTCAGAACCTGGGTCGCGCCATCGTCAAGAAGACCATGATAAAGATTTCTGGTAATGAGGTGATGTCGATTGACGACAGCGACGTCTACCATTGCTATCAGGACCTGTGGAAGACGTCACACGAGCGTGAAAACGCTGTCTATCAAGGTATTGACACCAGCAAAAATAAGAACGTAACCAAACTTAGAATCGGGGCTGCTAACAAGGTAGATAACAACGCTAGTGACAACGCGGTCGCGGGCGCTTACGGCAACCTGCTTCTAACATCCCGCTCGACTTTGAGTTGCTGGAGAGTCACATGCCCTACTATCAGAGCGCTTTGGCTGACCGCCTCGAATACGAACTAACGTTCAACGACTATGGCCGAGTTATCATAGCCAGCGACATGTTATCGACGTATACGATCGATAATGTTTCGCTGGAGTACAACATGGTCACGATGCCCGAACTCGCGCGATTGATCAGAACCCAGTACGCCGGGCGCGTTGCCATACTTAACGACCGAGTTCTTCGCCATCGTAAGATGACGAAAGACAAAGGCGACACATTGTGGAATATTAACGTCAACGTACCCGCCCGCTCGATGAAAGGTATACTGATGCTGTTCGAGGAGGCTCGGGCAGCGCTCGGTGTTAGAAAAACCTATAACCCCAAAATCACGAAGGTAGAGGTGACGATCGAGGGAGTCCCCAATCAACTCTACAGCGCGGGTCTTCGCGCGCACCAGCAGTGGGACGAAGTAAGAAAGCAGTTTGCTGCCGGCTCTAAGCGCTCTCCGGAGGTTGCAGCAGTTGCCAAAGACCTGCATCTCTCGGCCGTCTCCCTCGCAGAGTTCCTGAATACCAAATACGCGTTATGGCTAGACATGCGAGCCAGCGACGATGACCAAATACACGGTAGCGGACGCCAAGTTGAGAACGCTAGTGAGGGTGTGTGACGATCCAGATAAACCAAAGAGGCGGACGGAGCCGGGCCATTGAACGTTGTACTTATATATAATTACAGACGCACAACTCAACATCGAAGATAGTCGATACGTATCAGCGATCTACTGATTTATTAAAAAAATCATCTAACGATTTATTAATACATAATTTTGAAAAAATTAAGAAATCTATCAATCAATACCAATTCACGATTGGAGATGCTCACTCTGCCATAATATGTGGGCAGACAGGATGTGGAAAAACGGTTTTCATCCTCGACTTGCTCGAGGAGTCCTACCGCGATGCCTTTCGTCACATTGTGATCCTGTGTCACACTGTGCGGCACAACGATACTTATCAGCGGCGCCCGTGGATATGGACCGACCCTGAGGTATACGTTATTGACCCGGGTGATAGGCTTCACGATTGGTTGCGTGGTTTATACCAAAGATTCCAGGGTGAGCCCACCCTATATGTGATTGACGATTGCTCGGCCAAGGCGGCGATGACCAAAAAGAAGGACATGCTCTCCGAGCTCGCATTTTCTGGCCGCCATGCTAGGCAAAGCGTATGGATCTCCACTGAAAAATACAACGCCGTCCTCAAGGATCTGCGCGAGCAAACGAAATGGGTCGCCCTCTTCCACTGCAAGGACCGAGACTCATTCGATGACTGTCTTCGAGAGAATGACGTTATCCCAACGCGCGAGGAGCGCCTGGAGGTTCGACAGATGCTTTCCGAAACTAAGCACGCCAAGCTTCTGCTAAAGACTGATCAACCAACTGCTTATTAGTTAAATTATAAAAATTAATTAATAATTTTGAAAAAATTAGGAAAATTACAAAGTAATACGCTATTGCAATGCTTAACAATGCTTAGCAATTGCTGAACAATGCTTAGCAATTGCTGAACAATGCTGAACAAATACTGAACAAATGCTGAACAATGGTTAACAATGTTAACAATTTGGTGCTCCGCTGCGAGCTTTGTTGCGAGCATAATGGTGATCATAAGTATCGGGTGTTGCGCTTGGCAATATGTTAAAGTGATGAGATTTGTTAGAATAGTTAAATTACTAATTTTGAAAAAAATGAACTGCGACGAACTTCTCGATCAGCTAATGGAAGAAACCTCAACTCCGACTGCCAAAGATAATGAAACATCAACTCCGACAGAGCAATCGGAATCGGGGGTTGGTATTGGGTTGAGTGCAACGACTCCGAATGAAAATGCGGCGCGACGAGAGCGGCTAGCTGCGCTGGTTGCTGGGGGACAATCGGAGCATTATCTAGGTAGGCGTCTCTCAGTTTGTCAGGTGGATAAGATGTCAGATGCGGAGATCGATAAAATGTATGCGCGATACGAATCCAAATTGGGAGCAGAGATGACAAAAACTCTTGGATCGGCGGCTATTCATTTGTACGCTACCGCCGTTAGTAGACTTCTCCCTATACCAAACACAGAAGGGTTGATTCACGATCTAGAGACTGACCCTTTTATAGGACACACTCTTAGAACGGCATGCTGCTCAATTTATCACAAGTTTGGAATGTACTTAGCTCCACTAACAACCGCGTTGACCACGGGTAAAACACTGTCAATTTGGACATATATGCCCACGAACTATAAGCCCTGAAAATGATGACACAAAACACACCCACGAGAGTGACGGAGTTGAACCAGATTGCTCCAACACAATCGAACCAGAGTGTTACTCCGCCACTGGATGACATACCGCATATAAAAAATCCCAAAAGACAGGCAGCTGGGCGGGCGGCGGCTGCCACCCGAAAAGTTAAACAAGATAAAATACTCGCCGAGCTTCGAGAGGCTAAACTCCAATCGAGATTGGGGTTGCAATCGGGGACGGAGACAGCAAAACATCTGAAGACAGAGCAATCGGGTTCAACTTCACCCCAAATTCACGAATTAGAAGCACACCCAAATTCTTTGAATTTGTCACCCAATACCAACTCCCGTTGGAGTTGGACTGAACCCCAATTCACGAATTGGAGTTGGTTTGTTGGTGGTAATCTGGCAGTTGTTGGTGCCCTGTGCGTGTGGAAATACCCGAAAAAACAACCAGCCAGTGTTCAGAAGAAAGTTACTAAACACCAATCATCAACAATGTTGAATTTGGATGCGCCCCATTTAAACATTGATCGCGACCCCTTTTATATGCAATAATTATAACAATGGCTGAACAAGATGGTAAAATGTTAGTGAATGCGCTTGATCACGCCGTTGTGATATCGGGTTTCAGTATCGGGTATGCTCGGACCATATCAAAAGATGGCCCTAGGAGGAACCGCTCCCAAATTGGACTTTAATGTGAGAGACGTAGGGCTCGCGACCTTAGATGTAGCGGCCGCAGTTTGGACCCGAGATTATCTAGTTAAAGCTGGAATTCTACCAGTTAATATATGGAAATAAATGGCTTCAATTGCAGTAATAGTAGGTGGTGCGCTTGTAAACGCATTGGCGTTCAGCGGTAGCAACTTTATATTCTCTAAAATGAAAAGCTCGAACGTGGATGAGGAGCGTAAGCGTCATGATTCAGCTGTAGAACAACTCAATAGTGCAAAGGAAGCGTGGTCGAAAAAACGAACCGCCCATCTGGACTGGGTCAATGAAGAGCTTCGCCGCGAAAATCACGCCGCACAAACTTTTCAGAACGTTGAAGAAGCCAATTAATTAAATAAAAAAACTTTTTTTTTTATAAATATATATATATAGAACGATGTTAGTTGACGAACTTTATGACGCTATGATCGATGTAGGCTACACTGCCCAAAAACATCGTTTACCTGGTGCAAAGAGTATGATTCGTCTGGCCCGAGATTCTCTCGAGACGTGGCGCGAGGACGAAAAAGCGGCCACCCTTTTCACAAAGCGGATGTTAGATTCCTCCATCAACTCCCAATCGAGATTGGATGAATTAGATTCCCCTCTCCTGTTCCAACCCAAACGCGATTGGGGCTGCAGCGAAACTTCCAACAAATGTTTATATTAACGACGCAGTTACCGGACGAAACTGGCGAGGGCATGTTGGAGATTGTCCGATATATTAGAATACTTCGCATACGATGAACACGCGCAAACTTGATACCAAACTAACGCGCAAGCTGTCGAATACATACTATAGCCCACGCGGCTACTGGAAGGGACTCACGGCCATCAAGAACCTCGCGGCGGCGACCTTTAAGGTTTCAGAAAACGCTGTCAAGGAATGGCTCAAGAAGCAGGCCATCTGGCAGATCTATTTACCCGCGCCTCACAATATTCCGCGGCCGAAATTCGACGTGCCGGTGCCGAACCAAGTTCACCAAGCGGATCTCCTGTTTCTCCCTCACGATCGCGTCGGTCGCAAAACGTACAAGTACGCACTGAAAATCGTTTTGGACGTAGCGAGTCGTTATAAGGGGGCTGAGCCGTTGGCCACTAAAGAGTCTAAGGAGTGGCTGAGGCTCTTTCGAATATATAAGAGGAGTCCTCTCAAATGGCCGAATCTTCTCCAGGTCGATCCCGGCCGCGAGTTCATGGGCGCGGTCTCTATCTATTGTCTAAGCATAAAGTTTCTATCAGACGGATCAGACCAGGGATGTGGAACGCTTCAATCGAACCCTGGCTGAGAACTGTTCGGACACCAATACGCTAAAGAACTTGTAGGACCCTCATTCGCGATCGAGACCGAGTGGGTGGCCAGACTGCCCGCCGTGGTCTCCGCACTGAACGGAGAGGTAACCAGATTGATAGGTAAGAAGCCCGTAGATGCTATCAAGTTTAAAAGGGTGACGAGCAAGCCCTCTGCCGCTCGTCTCGCGTGGGCGACCCGTTGGTTTAGAGGAGCAGCGGCTTCCATCAGATATTGACGTCCGGTACCTCTATCAACAGGGAGAGCTCGAAGGTGGCAGCCACCGCGCGACTGATCCCGTGTGGTCAATGAATGTATATCATCTGGATCGCTCTATTACCAAACCCGATGAGCCCGTGCTCTATTATTTGGCTGATGGTCCATCTCGCGGTTTTGTTCACGAAGAACTTCTTATGGTACCTTCTGACACCCAGTTACCCCCGGATCGTTAGAGTCTTTAGTATTCTATCCTTTTTTCAGAGTTCTTTTATTTTACCTATCCTATAGGCTCTGTGTGCAACCCGTCTTCCATCACTCTCCTCTTGTCGTAGTACGCCGAGAGTCCTAATTTTTGTTGACAGTACGTCTTCATCACCCCGTTAATCATTCGGAATCCCCTGTTCTCCGCCATATCCCTACCCCCTTCGAGAGCACTATTATACCTTCCCCAAGTCAGATCGTTAGATCTCTTCGACATCCCCTTGGCCGAGTGCTTAGATTTTCCATCACCACTCACGTAGTAACA
Source organism: Conchocele bisecta (assembly GCA_029237695.1). Lineage (NCBI taxonomy): Eukaryota > Metazoa > Mollusca > Bivalvia > Lucinida > Thyasiridae > Conchocele > Conchocele bisecta. The sequence continues at coordinate 63,536,453 of CM055276.1, read as the reverse complement.
CTTGCTACACAGAGCGATGGCTCTATCCCCTTCGAATTCCAGCTTGAACAGTCCCGGAGTTCTGTTGCTCCGCACGTCCCACGCCAACCACTCGTTCTTCTCCTTATTAAACTTTCTCTTCATATTCTTTCTCACCACCGCCGCCAGCGTCTTCTCCGACAGCGCGAAGTACATGCTGTCAGTGTCCATCTGTATCAGTTCGAAATCTCCGCGATCCACGTACTTGTCCAAGAAATCGTAGTATAACTCCAGCATCCGGAGCTTGGCCAACTGGTAGACCGCTATGCCACACTGAAACGGTCTGTTGATCACCACTCGAGTCTTCCTGCTCGATATCTCGTAAGCCTCCCCAATCTCCTCCAGGTCTTCGAACCACGCCGACCTCAGTGCCCGGTCGACAGTCTTCTCATCCTTCGTATATGTGGTGTTCAGGTGTCTCTCTTGTGCCTCTATCAGCTTGCCACAACACGCGTTGCCAACCAGTTTGAATATCTCCGCCAACACCGTCTTGCTCTTGTCTACGTCCCCCGTCCGTCTGGCAGCGGTGACCTCTTCCACGAACCATTGAAACGGTTTGCCGGGCGTGTAGTCTAGTCTATCACCCTATGCACCGCCTTGATGATCAGACCGTGCTCCAGATACCACTTTAGCAGTGGGGAGTATATGATCATCTTCTTGGCGGACATTGCCCCCACGAGCTTTCTCTGTCCTTCGACCCTTTTCCTCCCGGTACCGGCCAGGTAGTCCTTCATGTGCTGCGGAACATCGTTCTCATCGATTTCTCGATTAACAAACAGCGGTGACATTTCCGAGAACTTGTCTCTCAACGTTTCCGGGACCTCTATATCCAACTCCGCAAATCCGAACCACTTTTCACTCCTGACCTTCCTCACGAAACAGTCTATATACGACTGTCTTTCCGGGTCGTCACACGTCCATATCGTCTCCTCCCCGCACGGCATGTCTTTCGACAGGGTAGACAGATACAGCGCATTGGCGTCGTACCCCATCAGCGCCTTGCACATCTTCTCCTCCCGACTACCTACCTGACCCCTGATCGTCGACCTGCCAGACTCTGCGTATCTGGAGAACACTATGGACGGACCACCGACCAATCCCTGCTTCATCATCTCATAAGTTTCAGACTTCGGCGACCACAGCTCGGGTGTGTCCGCCTTCCCATCGATCGTCCCACGAAGTAGGTACTGAAGGGAAACACAGGGCAGAGACACAGCATCCTTGAGTATATCCACACCTCTTCCTCTGTAGAACTCGTCATCTTAGTCAGAGCCTCCAGGAACGGTCCTCCAACATCCAAGTCGTTGTAGTGTTGCAACCATTCCTTGAACGTCTTCATCCCATTTTCTTGGAATACCTTCTTACACTATTTCCACTCGGACAACGACAGTAGGAACTCACCCTTCAACTTCGAGTACCACTCGGGATAGTCTGGCAGCCCCGGATGGTCGAGCTTGTCCGTGCTATCGAACCACTCGTACGGGAAGTGAGACTTTATCGTTTTACAGTCGTACGCCTTAACCCACCGGTCGTACGTGGTACCGGGTCCCAGATACTGGATGATGTCGAGAAATCTAAAACTCTGGGGTAAACAGAAACATCGTCGTGCTGGCTCTCTTTCCGACCATCACCTTAGTCACGGTGGCCGCCAACTTCTCGACAAAGTACTGCTTGATGAGGTTCAGGTCGTACCTGCTACAGTTGAACCCCACCACCGGGACTTGGTCAATCCAAGAGACAATCTTTGCTTGCTGAGACTTCGATAGCATATCTATATCGGCCGGCAGATACTTCTTCCTAACCCCCTCCCTGATTGCCTTGCCTCTCATCTGTAGCTCAGTCACGAACTTCTCGACTAGCGTATCAGGATCTCGTTCGCAGATGTGGGTTATCCCTTCATGCATCGTATCCCCCAAAGACACAGATATAGGAACGTGCTCGACCTCGAAGGTCAGGTCTTTGGTGGGTTGAGTGGTTTTTGACTTGTCGAGATACGCCTCGAAGTCATAGACTATCTGGTGAGGGTACAGAGTCGTCTCCTCCTCGCGTGGTGATTGTGGATAGTAGGTATTAATTTTATCAAAATTATCATTCAACCACTCCCACATCACCAACAGCTCGTAACACCCTCATCCCTTATCTTGGCGTCTTGAATGTTCGTCCTCTTGTACAGCGATCTCGCGTTACCTCTCATGCAATGCCTCGGACACCCGTGCCAGTAGCATCCGTGAAACTGAAACACGGTTTTAGTCTCGTGATAGTAACCGTCGACCGGATCGCCGGCCACCCACCTCTCACCACCGTGACCACAGTCGGCGTGATGTATGTGTTTTCCCACCCTCTCCTCTTCTCTGTTCAACCAGTGAATCGACCTCGCACTCGCTGATCCCTTAGGATAGAACGCCTTCTCGTATGCCGACTGCGGTCTCTCTACCCTCTTACCTGGACATGTCACCACGGTCTTCCCACCCATGCAGGTGGTCGCGTGCCTGTGCATGTTACACGACTTTGTGAACCGTTGTTGGCATCCGGAGCACCCGTACTCGTTCGTCATCTTGCGGAGGTTCGTTATGAGGAACGAGTGACCTCCAAAATTAAAACATTCCTATCGTCATTGTCTCTCTCCAACCGCGTCGTAGTTTGCCGGACACTTCATTAGGTACCACACTCCCTCATCGGTGGGCTCGTAAACGCGAATGCCCATCTTGAAGTGCTCTTCGACCTTCTTAATATCTTTCAAGGGAATTCCCTTACTATCCGGTCCGTTATCGTGACCGAGATATTCGTTAGCTAGAGTTCGTGCATTCTCACAACAGCGGTCTGGTCTCCCTCCACGGTGGATGGCTATGCACCTAAACAGACACAAGTAGTCGTCGTACGTGTCGACGGAATACATTCCCTTTTTCTGTCTTAACCAGTCTGGGAGTTTTCCCGCTCCCATGAGAAGTTGTTGAGCGTCGATGATCATCTTCACCTCGACCGATATCCAACGAACGAAGGTCCATTTTGTGTTTGGTCTATCAACTTTGTCGATGTCCATTCGACCTTTCTCTCTATCGGATATCCAACTCTCGGCTTTGGCGATCTCGTTTATCCACGGACTGCCCTTTGATTGTTTGTGATAGATCATAGTAGCGTCGGTCTCTATGTTCCTAATACGATACGAGCACGAATACCTCAGATAACACGCCGTGGTCATCTCTGGACGAATTTTTATTCATTATGCGATTAGCGATCTCCCCATCTACCCCCCTCTCGAAAGTTCATACTATCTTCCTCCTACCCCTATCAACAGTTTCCCTAACTTCGGCTTCTTCGGCGAGAATCCTGGGACCCTCCTCCACCAAAGCTCTGGCGATATCTCTCCTACTCTTAGGAGGTCTCCCAACCAACCCTTGATAAATCTTATTGTAGTGCGCCTTGAATAGTGGTTTTCTACGCGGGCTGGGATCTTCTTTTACACGCTGCTCGTAAGCAGTGGCGCGCAGACTGACCGTCGTCTCGTTCTCCAATTTCTCGGAGCGTTTTTCAGGGTCAGCGGGCAGTCGTCCGGTCGAAACCGCACGTCGCAGCCTCTCCTCGTAGACGATGGCTCGCGCGTCACTTATCCTATCTGCTATATCTTTCTTGAGTCTCAAACCTCTTAGGGAAATTCCCCAACTCTTAGCTTGCTCTCTCATTTGCTTTATGGTAGACATTATACTGAGTATAACCAATAGATTTTTATCTTCAATAGGGTGTAAGTTTATTTGTAATAAATGTATGACAGATTGCTGTAATATACTGAGTATAACATAGGGATTCTTATCTCTAATAGGGTGTATCTTCTCATGTCATAAATATATGGTCTCGCGGTTGATGAAAATATGTTCTCATACATACCCGCCGAACAGTAGGTGTGTTTTTAAAAATTATGCTTACTCCCCCCTTTGTGTTTTGAAAAATTAAAATTATGCCTACTCCCCCCTTCGTGTTTTGAAAAATTAGAATTACTCCCATTCTCATAAATATTCTCATAAAAATGGAGGAAAATCTGAGTAGTATATAAGAGTCATTAATTATAGCACCATCCGGTGGGAGGCTCCGCGCGTAGCCATTGGCTTCCAGAGGTTGGTGGTATCATTGTGACTCTTATATACTACTCAGGCCCATCATTGAAACGTAGCACCACAGAAACAACGCTCACTGTAGGCATGCCACTATATTGCTACTATACTGCACGAAGTAAAAATCTGATTAATTTAATATCAAAATCACAATATTGAAGATAATGGAATTTACATTTCGCCAGGACTTGTAAAAAATGTCCCTCTTCGGGCTGCACTCGACAACCTCGATGCGAAGGTGGATACCCTGCACGGTACAGCATCGTTTCATGGCCTCGCATGAACTATATTTCAGAAATAAATAACAATACCAAACGGCGATAGTGCGGAACTGGCATCATGCTGCGAGCTTAAATGACACATCAGATAGCAAATTGATAAGTGAGCCTTTATCTGGAATACAATTTGTATATTGTAAGATCATTGGTAATCCTCAGCCCAAGCATAGTCCACATGATCCAGATTCCAAACCAATGAAGCATCAACAACTGCTCAGTAAGATATTGCTTGACTAATAATTAGACACTACAGCCGAACATCACCTAATGTTAAGAATCACATGTATCATATGTTCACGTTGATATTGTTAAGCACGGGTAGAGCCAGTGGTGCGTATATATATGACCCCGCGTAGACCCTGTATATGCTGCGTGTGTTGCTGCAAGCTCCTGCACACTGTATCAAACCCTTGCTGTGCGTCTACTACCCAGTATTCTATAACAAGCGTTGCGGGCTATGGAGTCACATATATGTTGAAAGGACAGGTGCGTGAAATTGTCAACACACAATCAAGTGATAAATTATGGATGGAAATATATATTCGACCGAAGACGGCTGTGATTATCAGTATGCGTGTTGTGGTCTGAGTATGAATTGCCAGATCTGCACGTATATTGCTATTTTACGGTATGTCATTTCAAAAGGAATGATACACATTAGGAGTATGCATGATTTGAAATCAAACGTAAACATCAATTGTGTCGACAGGTAAGTCACATATATGTCAGTGCATATCAATATATAATGTAGTACATCGACAAAAGCAGCTAAAGAAATATTCATTGACAATGAACCTTAAAAAACAGATACGGTAACAACATTGGTTCTAGCATGGACGACATCATACAATTCGCTGCTTGCATCTTCGACTCGTGAATTAGAACACGTAAACATTGATAATGTGTATCTATTGCCATTGATAAATTCTCCACCACATCAATTCACGTTAGAAGCACTCACACAATTGTGGTTTGATGCATTCTTTGAGAAGAATCCAAATGTAGTAGAAGACCTTCGTGAATGTGTGAGACACATGCACATGTTGCAAAAGCTAACATATCCCATATATATATGGTTTAGTATTCACATGCGTCATGTACCTACAATCTTACAACTACTCCGGAGCATTCGATTACGGCAGTGGGACTTGTAATCAGCATCCTTGGAGCGGATGTGCACCTGGTTCTTCGCATGTACTCTGAAATGTTTTAAAATATTGAAAACATAACTATATGTGATAGTGTTGGTGCACATAATTTCTTTGTTATTTTCAGCACAAGTCCATCGTCGCACAAAAGCGGACTTCGGTAGAGCTGGAGCGGATGGATATTGAGGTAGGTTACTATTAAACGAAATGAAATATTCATGAAATAAATTGTTGCAGTCAGGTTAAATTGTATAATGTATAATGTTTACACATGTTTATGTTGCAGCGGAAGTATTCAATTAAGGTAAGTAAATATAATGATGTGTGTACGACTTTCAGATCGACATTTCTCTGGAGTCGACGGCGCTACCCGACGACGACGGTTGTCCGACGGGCTTCATCACTGGCTCCGTGATTGACCCGACTGCTGCTACCCGACGACGACGAGGACGTATCGATCGATCGATCTCGCCGCCTTGTTCGACGTAGGACACCGTGACGTCGACGACCCGGTAGAGCCAGTTGAAAGGTACATAACTTAACCGGACAATCAACCAATCGCTCGATCATCACCAATCAATCAATAAGTCAATCAATCAGTCGACTAATATAAATTAAACAAAATCACTTTAGCGATGACGATTGTCGTGTTCCGGGTAGAGCCAGTTGAAAGGTACATAACTGAATCGGACAACAAACCAATCGCTCGATCATCACCAGTCAATCAATAAGTCAATCAATCAGTCGACTAATATAAATTAAACAAAATCATTTTAGCGATGACGATTGTCGTGTTTTTTTCCCCAATTTAACGGTTTATTTCAGATCTCACGTGGACGACGGCGTCATCGACGACCCGATACTGGCTGATGTCCCCGTCCAGTACGAGCTGCACAATATGTATGATAAGTTTATGCTTATTTTATGTGCATCATACCTGTCACATCTGCCCGTGGTGCCAGCTGGTAACACGATTTCTTATAATAATTTCTACTTATATGAAATCGTGGCTAACGTGACAGGATATACTGTATCTGAGTAATACTGATGTGTTACCTACATATTTCTTTGTCACTGAATTATATTTGTTAATGTATTACAATATTTCTATACATTGTATATATAGGGGCGAAACGACCCGGGGTGCGAACGGAATTATGGGCGAAACGACCCGGGACCCCTCACACTCACAAATGTAACAATACCGGTTTTCTAATACATACCACAGGGATTATGTGGGGCCATAAATCACAGTCAGGAAAATATACACATCTTAATTAGAACAGAAGGGTCTGTCACAGAATGATTTGACTTGAGAAACAGACATTTAATATGTATGATGAACTTGTAAACACATGTAAACACATTATAGTCTATCTTATAGACTTTGTCACTATTATAATGGCTCATACCCAGGCTCATACACACTGTAGTCTGATGAATGTATACACTGTTGGCTAGTTATTAGGACAGAACAAAAGAATCACCGTGATCATGATGAGGATATACACAGTTTGATGCCTTGTTGCAGTACAAAAACACGATTCTCATCCAGCATCTGTCTTTGTTACACCGTTACACTCTACCATGAGAAAATACTTCTGCTATTCACACTATTTCTTTTTCGTTACAATTGGTCTGACTATCGGCAATATGTAGACCATTGTAGTCCCTGATCATAATGTATATCTACCTAGGATGGTCTGACTATCGGCAATATGTAGAGCAGTGGTGTAGTTCCTGATTATAAATGATATACACCCAAGTGTATGGTGGGACTACCGGCATTATGTAGACTAATGTAGTTCCTGTTCATAATGGATATCTACCCAGGATGGTCCGACTATCGGCAATATGTAAAATCAAAAAATTACATAATTATTGGGAGGGAGGGGGGGGGGGGGGGTGGGGCTAGCAACCAATATTTTAAAGATACGTTTCAAAATACGTATTAACAAACTACTTTGGCGGCCATGTTGAACACGATGGCTCATACATTATAAACCATGACGATAAGAAATGTTTTGTTTAAGGAATTAAATGTTCATCTACATGTCTCAATATCGAATTCATCTCCATCGCAATGTATTTGCATAGAAAATATGTTTTGGCAGCCATTTGGAATTTTAAAAGAGTTGGATACCTATAGTTTTTATTGTAAAATATGTACTGGTATAAACCACATCAGCTATCACTGTTTATACCGAGTAAAAACTCTTAATTAGGTTCATATTGAAGATCTATGAATAATACATAAATATAAATTCAAAATGGCCGCCACAATATCAAGATGGCCGCCGAAAAAATGTCAACCCGATTTTTTAAAAAAAGTGTATGATATATACAACAATATAAACAACATTTACACAAGTCTGCCCTAATGGCCTGCAAAACAACATAAGGGCATACACTATACATACAAAGATGGCAGAGATGGCAACTCAATGCTCTATATAGTATACAGTAACACGACTATATTCACATATGTTATATTCATATATCACATCATTCTTATGACGCAATTATCATTGAAGTTATCTATGACCTAATGCCTTAACACGTCGGGTCAACGTGAATGAATGTTTATTTTGCCCGAAAGCCTTAAACAATAAAATACGTTATTAATAATTTAACTTTTATATGTAATAATTTATGTAGAATATATGTACGAAAGAGAAGAACTACCGGTAAGTTATTCAATCATATTAAATTATATATCCTGCTAGTACCCTACATCTGATTCCATAAGAAACGCCACATAGGCTAATGTCTTATGAAATCAGTAAACTCGTTTAATAAATATAATATTAAATCAGCACTCCTGTAAGGTCCTATAATTAAATACACATACGTTGGCAAAGTAGACACTTACCATTAATAACACGTATCTAAATGTGAAGCAAATGTATGTATCTCACCCGGCAAACGACACAGGAAGACTGATATGAGGTAGACAATTTAGGTCGATAGCGAGATAAGTGCTTTTCATGAATACATGTATGACACAGACTATACAATCTAGTTTCGGTTTAGTTTCAACGAATAACTTGTAACGTTATAAACAAACGACTTAGTCTGTACTACGAGCAACCCTTAGAATGCGGGTAGCGAAAGTTGACGTCGGCTCTTGATTTTATATTTTGTCTTCTTTCTCAATACACCAAACCGCAATTTCCGATATGTCCATGCTGTCACAGCTGTTGGAAATGAGTCTAAAGTGCTGACAAACCATGTTTTTGATGAGAAAAATGGAACATACAAATAAACAGCAAACGACAAAATGCAATTCAGCGTTGTAATGGTATTCACCGTAGACAAGAGAAGCATGTGCATGATTGTGTACGCACAATGTGATAGGCATAGAGATAGTATTGATTTCATAAGAAACGAGACAATGGTGTGTATAAGACAAGCCATGAAATTTTGCACCTAGTAACATTTTCGTCAATTTTCGACGTCATTTACAGAATATATCACAGAAATATATTTCATGAAAAATCACACATGTTCTTCGGTACAAAATCGCATGGCGTGTCTGATATGTCAGCACATTTAATAAATATCATACAAAATCAACACAAATATTATATTATATGTATTGCAAAAGCACATCAATCATTGAATCGTTGCTGATCACCTAGCGTGTTTTCTGTAGCAGTTTATTACATATTTATTACAATGCTGTAATACGAGTTTCATACAAGACTTTATTGCACTCAGATGCTCATTTTTGTCGAGCCCGCTTGCGGAAAGCGAGACATAGTGATCACAATGACGTCCGGGTGTCCGTGCGTCCATCAGTCCGTCCGACCGAAATCTGCGTTAAAGTTTTTAAATGCCTTATATCTCTGCAGTCCTAAGCCACATTGTCAAATGACTTACAACTTTGCGTTAAAGTTTCTGTCAAAATTTGCGTTAACGTTTTCACATGCCTGCTATCTCTGTAACCTTCGTATGCTTATTGGGCAACATCCATAGAATCATGCTGTGTCCCACTCATGCGACCCCTGTGCCCCTAGGTCAAGGACAAATGACTTAGACGTTTACGTTATTATAAAATCTGCGTTAAAGTTTTTATATATCTTATATCTCCTGTGTCGTTTGCCGGGTGAGATACGTACATTTGCTTCACATTTAGATACGTGTTATTAATGGTAAGTGTCTACTTTGCCAACGTATGTGTATTTAATTATAGGACCTTACAGGAGTGCTGATTTAATATTATATTTATTAAACGAGTTTACTGATTTCATAAGACATTAGCCTATGTGGCGTTTCTTATGGAATCAGATGTAGGGTACTAGCAGGAGATATAATTTAATATGATTGAATAACTTACCGGTAGTTCTTCTCTTTCGTACATATATTCTACATAAATTATTACATATAAAAGTTAATTATATTATATGTATTGCAAAAGCACATCATTCATTGAATCGTTTGCTGATCACCTAGCGTGTTTTCTGTAGCAGTTTATTACATATTTATTACACTACTGTAATACGAGTTTCATACAAGACTTTATTGCACTCAGATGCTCATTTTTGTCGAGCCCGCTTGCGGAAAGCGAGACATAGTGATCACAATGACGTCCGGGTGTCCGTGCGTCCGTCAGTCCGTCCGACCGAAATCTGCGTTAAAGTTTTTAAATACCTTATATCTCTGCAGTCCTAAGCCACATTGTCAAATGACTTACAAGTTTGCGTTAAAGTTTCTGTCAAAATTTGCGTTAACGTTTTCACATGCCTGCTATCTCTGTCAAGAGCCGACGTCAACTTTCGCTACCCGCATTCTAAGGGTTGCTCGTAGTACAGACTAAGTCGTTTGTTTATAACGTTACAAGTTATTCGTTGAAACTAAACCGAAACTAGATTGTATAGTCTGTGTCATACATGTATTCATGAAAAGCACTTATCTCGCTATCGACCTAAATTGTCTACCTCATATCAGTCTTCCTGTGTCGTTTGCCGGGTGAGATACGTACATTTGCTTCACATTTAGATACGTGTTATTAATGGTAAGTGTCTACTTTGCCAACGTATGTGTATTTAATTATAGGACCTTACAGGAGTGCTGATTTAATATTATATTTATTAAACGAGTTTACTGATTTCATAAGACATTAGCCTATGTGGCGTTTCTTATGGAATCAGATGTAGGGTACTAGCAGGAGATATAATTTAATATGATTGAATAACTTACCGGTAGTTCTTCTCTTTCGTACATATATTCTACATAAATTATTACATATAAAAGTTAATTATATTATATGTATTGCAAAAGCACATCATTCATTGAATCGTTGCTGATCACCTAGCGTGTTTTCTGTAGCAGTTTATTACATATTTATTACACTACTGTAATACGAGTTTCATACAAGACTTTATTGCACTCAGATGCTCATTTTTGTCGAGCCCGCTTGCGGAAAGCGAGACATAGTGATCACAATGACGTACGGGTGTCCGTGCGTCCGTCAGTCCGTCCGACCGAAATCTGCGTTAAAGTTTTTAAATACCTTATATCTCTGCAGTCCTAAGCCACATTGTCAAATGACTTACAAGTTTGCGTTAAAGTTTCTGTCAAAATTTGCGTTAACGTTTTCACATGCCTGCTATCTCTGTAACCTTCGTATGCTTATTGGGCAACATCCATATAATCATGCTGTGTCCCACTCATGCGACCCCTGTGCCCCTAGGTCAAGGACAAGTGACTTAGCCGTTTGCGTTATTATAAAATCTGCGTTAAAGTTTTTATATATCTTATATCTCCACAATTGTGACTCCAATTTACTTCCAAATTCCAATACTTTTCATCATCCATATTTTCATTTCATAGCCTGCCCATGTGGTCCACATGCCGAAGGTCAAGGTCAAATGACTTTGAAATGTGTGTTAAAGTTTATACATACCTTATATCTCCACAACACTTACTCCGATTTACTTCAAAGATCCAGTACATCTTATTAATCATCCATATTTTAATTCTATAGCCTGCCTATGTGGTCCACATGCCCAAGGTCAAGGTCAAATGACTTTGAAATTTGTGTTAAAGTTGTTACATACCATATATCTCCACTTACTTTGATTTACTTCAAACTTATTATCATCCATATTTTCATTCTATAGCCCACCCATGCGGCAAACATGCCTAAGATCAAGGTAAAATGCGTCAAAGCTTTTACATAACTTATATCTCCACAACCATTAATTCAAACTCTAATAAATACACTCTGATACCATAAAATGCCTCGGTGGGCTCGACATGCGGGCGGCGGCCATCTGGTTATGTAATAAAGCCCATTTTAAGACGTTATATAATAAGGGAAATACTGAGCCCCGCAGGGGACATGGATTTTTTTAATTAATTCGTTCCCACGAAATAACAATTTGTTCCCACGATATAACAATTCGTTCCCTCGAATTAACAATTCGTTCCCACGAAATGACAATTAGTTCCCTCAATTTAACAATTCGTTCCCTCGAATTAACAATGTGTCCCTACGAGCAGCAGGGGGGTGAGTAACAAAATTGGGGGTGGGGGGACCTCGCCAGCGTCCATCGAGCCTCCCAGCCCCATTTCGGCCTCCATATTTCGTTATCCTTGCCCTTTTCTGCGTCCACCGAGCCTCCCAGCCCCATTTCAGTCACTATTTTGTTATCCTTTCCCTTTTCTGTGTTCACCGAGCCTCCCAGCCCCATTTCAGTCCCAATTTTGTCATAATTTCTCATAATTTGTCATAATTTAATTTTTACAAAATTAATAAAAAATAACACCCTATTAGAGATAAGAAATCCATAAGTTATACTCAGTATATGTAATCACACAATGGTTCTAGTTAATTGTGCGTGGTTGAAGACAGGTAGTCACGAGAGGTGTCATCGTACCCGTATTTACGAGTATTGCAAACATCACAGGGCATGTATGTGAAGAAGGGTCCCTGGATTCGCACCGAAGAAGCTGGTTCTAGTTAAGTGTGCGTGGTTGAAAACAGGTAATCACGAGAGATGTCATCGTACCGGTATTTACGAGTATTGCAAACATCACAGGGCATGGATGAGAAGAGGATCCGTTTCGCCTCGCCCATGTCGGCATTGTGGGGTAGGAACCAGATCCGAGTCACTGCTATGTCCACCATGCGGTGGCACTCAGGCTACGCATCGACTGGTTAACAAGGAATTACGCGCTCGCAAGTATTATCGTTTAGTAATAATTCAAATCAGAAAGTCAGTTATAAAGATAAAACCGATATTGTATCACCGTTAAACACCGTTCCTATCCGACCGCTGCAGTGTATTTCACCTTATCGAGGCCACGGTGTGTATTTATTTAAACACACACAGTAGTAGTAGGGAACAGTTTTTATGTTCTCCGATGCAGCCGCAGCCATGGTGGAGGGTGGAAATAAAAACTGTTCCCTACTACTACCCACCAAGACAGATTGGCGTGTAATGCACCAAGCTGTTGAGGTGATCTATATATTACTTCCTGGTATGGCCAGTTTGTGGTTTATAGAAATGTATGGTGGCCGGTGGGTGATATACTCACGGTGGTGTTGTAACTTTTCCTCTCACTTTATCACCCAGTTTTAACCTAAATTTATCCCAATCAGTATTCTCAATCTTGGGAAGGGTGGCACGTGCTTTCGTTCTAATAGTATTTTTTAAATCCTCATATCGAGACATCTTCTCCACCACCGATTCGAACTCGACATCAGATATATTGTTATCGGCCAACGCTTTGGACACGATAACGTCGATGCTATTTTTCTTAGACCTCGCGAGAACCGATATTCTGTTATGCTTTCTACTTTTATTTTCGAATTTCCTTCCCACCACTCTCAACGCCATACATAACAACACCGACCCAGTGGCTACACCACTCAAACCTGCGGCAATAGGAATTGCCACGATTGTAGATAACAATGCAGCGGTTCCGGCCCCACCCATTATAGAAATTGCTGCCAGCACGGTGCTCACCCCCTCCACTATATTTGCAGCTCGTCTTTATTTTTTAGCATTTACCCTCCGAGTTTCCCCCTCTTGTTTTAGAATATCCTGCATCTCTATGATATTGTCCAACTTAAAATCTGAACTTCTTTCGCCAAAACCAATATCATCCAATCCGCGATTGGGGTCCAACATTGTTGGTATTGGAAGCGTGCTCGTAAGTGGTGATTCGTTCATATTATCCAATATATTGGTATTTTACAAATTTATTTCAATCAACAATGTCACAACAGTGGAAGAACTCGCTGGGCTAGCGATTTTCGTGACAAAGTTAATAACACTACCTTCGGAAAGTCTAATTGGATCATCACCGGCGAACAAAACCACCCCTGAACTCCGTCCAGCGAGCTTAGAGGCACCACCCCCCGTTCTTCCCCATCCACTACGAGATTTGCGATGACCACGCACACAGGTTTACCACTAGCCTTAACCGAACAGACCGCCATTCGTCGAGCCGTACATGGAGATGTCATGACGTATCCCCCATATATATCCCCATATATATTGCTCGCTTTGGCCCCGAATGAATATTCATAGGCCCCCTCATTTAATGGCCCCCTCTTCGCAGCCCAAGCTGTGATGATGGGGTTTCTGCTGCGTAATAACTTAAACTGCTCTACAGATGTGTCCAACAATGCGGCAAGCTCCTCGATAGCGGTATGGGCCTCAACACGAACCTTTTTAGTGGTCTCCTCAAGGGCTTTGTTCGCGTTTTTACGAACTCGATTTAGTTTATCGGAAACTTCCATAAACTCTGTATGGGCCTCTTCCCGAAATTCTGTTATTTTTCCACCTAGTTCAGTAAGTGCTGTCTGGTCCTCAGAGCGCAACATCCCATAGGCTTCCGTAAGGTCCGTATGTATATCTGATCGGACTTTCTCAATACCCGTCCGGACTTCCTCAATCCCCGTCCGGGCTTCTTCCCGAAATTCGGTTATTTTCCCGCCTAGTTCGTTTAGTTCTGTATGTGTTTCTTCACGAGTTTGTGTAGTCACAGCCAGGGCATATACTCTAAGTTGTGATAGTAGACTCTTGTGAATCCCGTCCGTGGCCGCCGATATAGTTCTATTGATCAGGGCCTTGGTTTTTCCGGTAGTTAAAACATCACCTGTGGGGTTGGATCCGTCGGGAATATCATCGTTACTCGGCTTTATATATGTCACCCAATCGCGATTGGAATTGGAAGAACTACCTGGTCCGTATATACTCATAATAATTAATTTTAAGAAAATTATAAAATTAAATTATAATATTGGGGGCACCTATACTCAATTGGAAATGTCTAGGCCGACCGAAATCGGGTAATAGCTCTTCAACTCTCTCACTTGATCATCAAGAATAGAGACCGTAAATTCGTGGATATGTCCCGAGTCAAAAACTTTTATCTCGGGGCGTGGGAAGTCTAAAGTCGCAGTCTCCCCAAAGAAACAATCACTGGCTTGCACGGTTTTCAGTAATGTGCTGGGAGATCCGTCTAACATGTTGTACGATGTGTTCACCCGATCCAGGTGTACCCTGAGATTTTTTCGTGAAGGCGAAGTCCACCGGGTTATCACCGACGTACTCTTTCTCTCTAAAACCGAGTCGAATGCCCAACGTCGTGGAGATCATTATCCGGGTGTCTGGGCCGATGGTCATTGTTGCAAGTCCGGTAGCCTTCGATACTGTGAGGTTGACTTTACCGTCAAGCTCTGAGGTGACAAATCTTTGACCTGTCTAAAAATCCACAGTCCGTGAGGCAGCTCTACAACTACTTGTTGTCCATCCTTCACATAACCAAACCCTTCGCTCTTACCCACATTCTCCCACCCAACCGTGAAGGTGATTGATCTGAGGCCTACCCGGCGTTTTCCGCATCGGTTGTCGATTGACTTCTGAAGTTCACAACTCTCTTTTTGAACGTTAGTGATAGTAGCAAACATGGTGATATACTTTCAAAAGATTTTGGGTTCAATTCTGTTTATGTTGGAAATTGTTCACTGTAAAAGATGGTGAAACGCTACGGTGTAAAATACCTCGTGTTAGGTCGACAAGACATATGCGTCACAATGGATGGGGACAAGTTCGAAGACCGTTTTCTAGATTTGACCTACGAGTACACAAACCCCGTAATAACTGGCAATATCGATGTGAACAACGCAGCTGTGGTGGCGTGGAAGACAACAACGATGGATTGGTGGCAAAACCAATTAAACTTTGGTGAGCGAGCTCTGGGTGTGGGTTTTCATCCGAATTACTCGGTGAGAACGATCCAATGTTGAAATCGTTGTTTAATTTCATTTTTACTATCATACACGGCGCGTTCTAGGGAAATGAAAACACCTCTTCCTCAAGACTCCAACACCTACGACGCTAGGGCCTTCGCTAAATTGTGCAACGAGTTTGGGGTTTCACCGACAACAGATTTCAGACTAAAGGTGGACAAGCCTAACCATGGTCTAGGTAGGTTCACAATGTTTTGGACACCCGCCGGAGATTATAGGTTAGATCATGGAGGGCATATGAAACCTTTATTCAGTGAGAAAGACGCATTAACACACGTCGTAGGCATATCTAGAGCGTGGACAACATTTGTGGAAGAAAAATAAAAAAACTTTCACACATGCTGGGATTTCCCGCCTCAACGACTCCATTCGCACATACGTTTGGGCCATCCTCGGCTCACAGGCGCAAGTGCGCAGTTCTATAATAGGAGCCGGGACTGCGTTTGACGCGCACAAATAGTTCTTGGCAAATGTCGAGGACACCATCTCATCTCCGGTGGACCTCCCGGATGCGATTAAACGGTATCAAGGTGTTTTGCAGAATGCCAGCACCCCAGTAAACTATAAATTTGCAACAGGTCTTTATCTGGCGCCGAGCAATATGATACTACGAGACGACCAAGTTGACAGTTACAATAATCCGATCGTAATCGCCACCAACAAGCAAAAACTCGGCTACAACGAGAACCTGAACACGGGTATCATCAAGAGCACCCCCAAGACGGTCGGGAGCGGAGTTGAGGTTGGAAATTCAAATAAATTTGAAAAAGATGTCATAAAACCCCCAATTCACGAATTGGATACACCCACCCCAGTACAAAGCGCACCAACAAGTTCCCCCAATTCACGAATTGGAACAGGAGCGGGAACTAGTATCTCGTCAAGTTCCATCTCCGCTCCAGCTCAGGAAATGCATGTTCCAAATGGACTTGATGCACCCCCAATTCACGAATTGGGTTCCACGAGTTCCCCCAATTCTTCCAATCGCGATGGGATTGGAACAGGAGCGGGAAGTACAACCGACGAGGAAGAGAAATTAGGGCTCGTTGTCGCCCTCGTGGTTATCGTACTACTTGCGCTTTGGTTGTAGGAACTCTCGGGCGGATAATAGTAGAAGACCGACGATCGCTACGATTAAAGCCCAAGTATTTTTGACGAGCCATCCGGCCGTTTTTGAGAATATAGATAACAAGTAGGAGACGACACTCCCGATCAACCCAGGCAGAGCGGCAGCCGCCTTTCCGGCTAATTTAGCCAGGAGATTGGCGAGTGCTTTTAGCTGCTTTTTTTGCCCACTCCTTTGCTCCGCCGGATGGCGCGGCGGCTGCACCCGCTCCAGTACCCCGCGCCACCAATGATAGCTAGAACTATGGTTGATATGATCATACCGAGAGCTACGAGGATGCTTACTATTGTGACGCCCTGCTCTCTGAACAGAGTGCGAAGTCGCTCACCGAATGTCGTGTCCTCGTGCAGAACCCTCGAAATTGTTTCGCGGATCCGACTTATTTGGGTGTGGAGATCCTCACGGTTAGTCGAGGCAGCCTCCAAGCGAACTGCTCTTTCATCCCGCAACGACCGCAGTCGTTCGTTGATCCGTTCTGTAGATTCTCTATCGTCACCAGCTTCCCCAAGTTTTCTTTCTTCTAGCGCGATATGTTCATCCAGCGCCGTGAGTTTGGAGAGGTTAAGGACCAGTTCACCCCGGACCTTTTGTAGAGCCTTATTGAGTCCCAGGAGTTCGCGAAGAGGTAACGGTGGGTCACCGTTCGACCCTTGGTCGAGGTTGAGTATTTCGTTTTCGTTGATCTCCATTGTGCGAATAGCGTCGGTGGCTACTCGAGGGAGCTCGCTGAGCTCGATCGTTTCTATCGCAGCGGCCGTCTTTGCCATCATTTCGTCGGTAAACTGTAGGGTCTTTACAGCGCGGGCCGGCATAATTGTTTTACCACGCGCCCAATCTACGAATCCTAGTTCGTTCTTTATGATTTTGCCACCACCCCGGGTTTCGGCAATGGTGCTCAGCGCTAGGGGTTTTCCGGTCTTCATGTTGATGATCGGGATATTTGATGCTTTTGGTCGCAACCTACCGCGCAGATCCAATTCGAACTTGGAGTAGTCGAGACCGACAGATGGAACCACACCTCTTTCTGCCAAAGTGTTGTAGTAGTCGTCTACAGCTGACTCGAGTAATCCCTGCCTTAGACTAATTGTGCTGGTAGCGCCACCTATTTCCTCCAATTCATGAATTGGAGGTTCATTCACTATGAAGGACCTTTCGTCATCGATGTCATCATCATCGCGGAAATCGTCTTTGTCGACTTCGTCCATACCAATATCGTAACCATCCATTTTTATAATTATATAATAATTATGTATTAAAGAAAAAACCATACGGGTTTAATAGAGTATTTAGTTTCATCGAAACTATGTCTTCAACTCAATATGGCCGTAAACTCAATCCTTACCGCAGACTGCGGGAGCCCCTTGGGGCGAAAGGTGTGAGACAGAGCGTCGTTATTACGAACAACCCATCGACGATCGACCAGAACCAGCAGCTGTTGGTCCGCTTCCCAAACCTCGGAGCTAGCGACGTCATTGTGCCGGGGACTGTTCGCCTCGCTTTCACTATTTCGCTGACGTCGACAGACACGGACCGAACCGTCGTTCAGAACCTGGATCGCGCCATCGTCCAGAAGACCATGATAAAGATTTCTGTTAATGAGGTGATGTCCATCGACGACAGCGACGTCTACCATTGCTATCAGGAGCAAGAGCGCGAAAATACGGTCTATCAGGGTATTGACACCAGCAAAAATATGAACGTTACCAGACTTAGAATCGCGGCTAGTAAGAAGCTAGATAACGATGCGAGCGACAACGCGATCGCGGCCGCTTACGGCAACCGCTTCTACATCCCGCTCGACTTTGAGTTGCTAGAGAGTCACATGCCCTACTATCAGAGCGCTTTGGCTGAACGCCTCGAATACGAACTAACGTTCAACGACTACGGCCGAGTTCTCATAGCCACCGACATGGCATCGACGTATACGATCGACAATGTTTCGCTGGAGTACAACATGGTCACGATGCCCGAACTCGCGCGATTGATCAGAACACAGTAAGCTGGGCGCGTTGCCATACTTTACGACCGAGTTATTCGCCATCGCAAGATGACGAAAGACAAAAGCGACACATTGTGGAATATTAATGTCGACGTCCCCGCCGCTCGATGAAAGGTATACTGATGCTGTTCGAGGAGCGTCGGTTCGAGCTCGGGGTTAGAAAAACCGACAAATTCTATAAGAGTCCGGTAGGCGGTAGCGTCCTGGAGCACAAACTGGTCCACAGTTAGCTGCTTGTCCTCTCCCCCTAAGAGCCATGCTGCGATCGGCTGGTCTCGTGTTGCTTCTCTGATAGCTTCCCACACATCACCCTGATATATGCGAACCCGTCTAGAACCCGGGAAGTGCAGGTCTTTAGACCAGGCGTGGCCGTTGTGGACGATGAGTTCTACTTTTCGATCACTTTGGGTACCACGTCGCTGGTACTTCCCACTGTCGTAGATGTCCCCACCGGCAATGTCCTTCAAGACGATTGCCCGTTGGATAATGCTTTCAAGCTCAGCCACGTCGCCAACTGTGGCACCCGGTTCATGGACCCTGTCCTCTCACTGCTGGATTTTCTGTCGCCTCGTGGTAGTGAGCCCCTGGCCCCTCGAGGTACTTTCAAAATGATCCACCACTATCTGGGCAACGCAGTTGAGGTCGCCATCTCTTAGCGGAGCAAGATTGGCAGGATCTGGGTCCTTTATTGTATACAGCCCATAGACAACAGCGGTAACGGGGTATGCATTCTGGTAGTATGGTCTATCGATCCCGCTCAGAGCTCCCGGATTTGTGTCACTGTTAATTTTAACAACGCCTTGGCCCTTACGCCTTTCTTTTTTCACGTTATCAAATTTGTCTTCGACCACCAAATCTCCCTCATCCTGTTCTCGTAAATACTTGAGTTTCAGGATGTATCCCCCCTGTGGGAGTTCTTGGAGAAGGCTCGATGCCCTATCGTCTGTCATCGTGCCATCTATGGACACGCGGCCCGCTTTGATATCTATTACTTTCGGGTAACCAACCCCCATCTATTCACGAATTGGAGTTGGAGGCGGGTGTTCTTCCTCAACTCTCCATGTTGAGAAGACCGCTGCGGCACCCATCAAGTTCAAATTCGTCTTTGGCGTCGTTCAGAATCTTAACCCACGGTTCATCGGCTGGTAGCCGCACCAGGAGAGGGGCCTGTGTGTCTAGGTCGATAAATTGTTAATCCTCTGTGATGGGTTCAGATATTCGCACAAAAATCTCTTGGATCAATTTATCCATTATGTGATTACATATATTGAGCATAACTTATGGATTTCTTATCTCTAATAGGGTGTTATTTTTTTAATTAACTTTGTAAAAGTTAAATTATGACAAATTATGAGAAATGATGACACAATTGGGACTTAAATGGGGCAGGGAGGCTCGGTGAACACAGAAAAGGGAAAGGATAACAAAATAGGGATTGAAATTGGGCTGGGAGGCTCGGTGGACGCAGAAAAGGGCAAGGATAACGAAATTTGGAGGCCGAAATGGGGCTGGGAGGCTCGATGGACGCTGGCGAGGTCCCCCCCCCAATTTTGTTACTCACCCCCCCCACCCCGCTGCTCTACGATATAACAATTCGTTCCACCAAATTAACAATTCGTTCCCACGAAATGACAATTCGTTCCCTCAATTTAATAATTCGTTCCCTTGAATTAACAATTCGTTCCCATGGGAACGAATTCTGAAATTGAGGGAACCAATTGTTAATTCGTGGGAACGACGTGGGAGCGAATTGTTAAATTGAGGGAACGAATTGTTATTTCGTGGGAACGAATTAATAAAAAAAGAATAGAATATTCTACGTCCCCTGCGGGGCTACGTAGAGGAAACACAAGATGCATGTAGATATAAACGCACATGTACACTGAGGGAATCAACATATGCGCCGGTGCACGTTTTGGATACGTGAAAAGCAAACTCGTGTCGGTGAGTTTTCGCCTCAGCGCAAGTATTGTGTTCAACAAAACGGTATTATTTCACAAACAGAATAAAATAAACGTTACATATGCGGGTTTATTGCATTTGTTGATTTGTGTCTCAGACGTGCCCCGCCCTAAAGCGAAACATAAACAATGCAAGGACACACTTTTTATATATGCAAAATGTGACCCGCCATAGCAATAATAAGTCGGGTGGGGAGGGGGAGACTTACAGGATTGTGCAGACTGACCTGGGGCTACACTGATCTCATCGTCTTAGTAAGCCCACTTTCCTCTGTATAAATGCAGCTCAGCATTCGTCGATTTGCACTGCGGCTGTGACTGGGGAATAGGGCTTATAGGGTTGGGGGACCAGTGTAGATCCATATCACCCTATGCATCCGCACAGTCTGATCAGGATCTGCACTGTCACTGCACTGTCGCAGTCATTACCGATATGTGATTGCGACTGAAGATATTGGGCTTAGGGGTATTGCGACCAGTGTAGATCCAGATCAGCCTGTGCATCTGCACAGTCTAATCAGGATCTGCACTGTTCATCATTATATCATTGAAACAGCCGCCATGCTTCCAACAAGCAATATACATGTATATCGTTGTCAGACTACATGAGTATGCTATATGATTATTCAATTACCATGTACAGGATCATCCACAACATGTGTTTGGACCAGTGTATCTCTTGATCAGCTCGCCTAATCTTGTTACTCGATGCTGATCGGAATGCTATTTTTTGTATACAAATGTACATCGACATTGTACCATCAATATATATGACGGGTTGTGTTAGCGCTACGCTGGTCGCATACTTGGACATGCGCATTTTGGTGTGGGTTGAGACACATAGCAAATACACTTTCTCATGAAGGGTATACAAAACGGCATGAGCAAACAAGTACATGCATATTGATCTTGTTATCCATATTCGGGTAGGTTTCCCTGCAAGACTATAGTACGACGGGCCAATACACCTTTGTATTCTGATAAAGGCCGTCACTATTTCATGTTGCCTGTTGTCAGAAGTACAATATAAGTCTACTTTTCTTGTGATGTGTTCAGCCGGTATTCTGCATTCATAGTAAACTGTCCATTTGACCATATTTACCATACTAAATTTTCACTGAGTAGCACCGTTTAAGTCGAATAGTTGTATTATTACATGTTCATACTTATTGTATATTCATTCAACACGGGAATTGCAATTTATATGCATTTATTTATATGTGAATATCAAGTGTTCTATGTTTATCGCCGTGCACCTGATAAACTACACATCTTCGAAACTCGCTATATATGCACGCATGTTGAAAATTCCTTAGAATCGTCTCTTAGAGAAGATTTTAATGAGCTCCTAGCTTCGCGTGATGTAATATATATTACACGAGGGACAGCATTTACTGGTGCGTTTATGGGACGCTGTTATGGCTGAGTAGACATATGCTGCAAGAGTTTGCGAACATTAAAGCAGTGATAGAATTATTATAATATTTCCTCACGAATACCCGGGAAATGTTCAAGCGGACGGGTTGCTTTAAGTGGAAAATACATACAATGTTGTGCATACCGGTATCAATAGCCCAGATATTTTGTAATAGACTGGTAACATAAAAGCTGGAAAATGACATCAGGGATAAGGTCATGACAATGGTTGTCATCCAGGCTAATCTTTATATGTGACCTCAACATGTCACAATAAGCCCGGATGACACTCAAAATTTTGATTTGCAGCCGTTCTGCAATGGCTGTAGTTATCATTATTAGAGAGCTATTTGACTTATATCGGTATGAAAGTGTCTAAAATATCATGGCAAATAGTACTAGAGACAATACACTCAACATCAATGCGCAAGCTACATGAATATGTGATAGGTATTAACATACATTTAAGAAAATCATGAATATTTTCTTTCGGTTTTGTGAATAAAGCGTTTAAATTGTATATAAAGTACATATTATGGATGTCATTTTCTAAATATATTTATTTAGCCGGAACACACTGCCGATGATTTGCAAATAATTTAAATAAATATTGAATGAATAATAGTCAAAATGTACGCCAATCCAACAAAAACAGATCAATTACCCCACCCACTTTATTTCAATTGCGAAATTTCATTAATCTCAATCTGATTACATGGCGCCGCTGACGGAGTTCTATAATATTCTTGCTGATTGTACACCCACACCTGGTTGTGTTGGTAAGTAATTGTGACATCATAGATGATACTGACATCAGTGTGTCCGTCTGTCCTGACATAGGACCATATATGTATGGTCAACCGTTCGTCTATAATACAAATTAATGCGGCGTAATTTTTTTAAAGTTCTGTTTCTATCAGGAAATACTTATTCCATTTGTGATGTTACATTATCCTGTAGCAGATTCATGAATAAGCATATGTCACGCCCACAGACGGAATTCGGTGTCGGGGCAGTGTGGGTGTACTCCATCACTTACTGACACATTTACTTTTATATGCGACGTTTACTCTTTATCCTTGAGGCATATGTCAATACAACGCAATGCACTCTCGTGTCCCCCCTCCGACTTAATATGGCATCTTGATATGTTACCTAGGTTATCACAGAAGCATATGAATATGAACGCATACATGCATAGGATGATCACGTGTCCATGCCTCGCGTTGTTATGACCACACAACATCCGGCATTTGGTCCCTTAAATGCATTCGTATACTAATATAATAATAGTGCCATATAATATGCCCATTGGTCCGTGAAACACACACATTCATTCAGACGAGCAATTACTGGTCATACTGCATCACTGGATAAAAAATTAACCAGTCCACATGTTTCATATGGCAACACAATGCATTACATTGTCCTAGAGGCATTCTTATATGGCTGCATAGCTATTTTTAGTCCCTGAAACACATTAATATGATGGCACATTACATTACTTTGTCCCGGACGGATTTCATATGGATAGGTTCATACAGTAACACATCGATATGTTTATACAGTAAGTTCATTTGTCCATTGCATGAATTTATATCACTACACAGAACGGTATGTTGTCGCTAGAACATGTTTATATCACCGACTTTCATGTCCACTTGTCTTTGAAATGCATATATGGGACCTCATAGCAATATCTCCTGTTCCAGTTACACTCCACATGAACATATAATATGTTTTCAGTACATGGAACACATTCACATGGTATCACAATGTCCACATGTCTCTAGAAAACAAGGTACTAGGGCCGTATAATTCTGATGCGGGTACAGGAAACGCCATAATATGGCAACAGTGCATTAATGTACATGATAAATTGCTATGCCGGCCTAATGCGTCAGTTCATCTATTCCTGAAGCCTAACTACATGACAACATATATGATTATTTGTCTATACAATACATTCATATGACCATGCAGCATGACACATCCTGGAAATACATTTATGTTGACACTAATTATATTC
This sequence comes from Conchocele bisecta, assembly GCA_029237695.1. Lineage (NCBI taxonomy): Eukaryota > Metazoa > Mollusca > Bivalvia > Lucinida > Thyasiridae > Conchocele > Conchocele bisecta. The sequence continues at coordinate 63,512,102 of CM055276.1, read as the reverse complement.
ACTGGTTCTTGGAAAGCATGCATCACATTTCTAGGCTGGACATAATAGTTGTTTATTTGTCCTTGATACACTGTCATATGACAGCAGAATGTATTCTCTTATCCAGGGTGATAACACCCTTTCATGAGTCCCTGAAACATTGTAATACATATATGGATGCTCAGCACAATGTTTTGTCCCTGGCGTACCTTTAAATGGCACATAATGACTATACCATCCCAGAAACATATTCCTATTACCACATTTTTTGACTGTAAGTTATCCACAATAAAACGATTGACCCAGCTGTTGGGACGAATGCAATCACATCATGCGTATCACAAGACACATTCAGCCAGCTAAACATATGAAACATCCACAAAGAAATACATTCAGTTAAATGTGCTTGGATATGGTGTGCTTACACTGTCAGTTAATGATTCTCTAAAAGAGACCAATACTATCGTAATACACGTCCTTCTACACAGAATTGCCCGACCTAGCTCATCAGGTCATCCCAGTACCCGAGAAACTGAAGCCCCATCTAATGGTGGACATCCCATCCGTTTAACATATATATGTATCTCACACACGAAGGACAATACATGTATAGCTAAGCTAAATGTCAACCGAATGACACTGGGAAAATCGTTATCACTGTGAGGAAGTTTGGTAATGATCCGAGTAACAGATTAGTTGATATTTTAGATTTGGATGTGCATGTACATGTATGTCCAAAATTGTTAACGCCTACTACGTGTACTACTACGACGCCGCCGCTTAACCCGGAATTCTGGCCGTCATTTATAAGTTTCCAGTAACGTGGTTAGATAAAAAATTGCATACCAACAAAAGGCGGTTGTAAATGCAAGCAAATAAACTTCATAAAGGGTATTTGTGTATGTACTGACAGTATCTGCCAGAAGTCATACACATCAGTGAATGATGTCTGGTATGATGATGATACCTCACAGTATCAAGTATGCTGAACACATCTTTGAACTGTTAGAGTTGTGGTACATACCAGGTAGTCTGTATGTAATCAATATCTATATTTATAGCTCAGTACATAAATATGACAATGCAATAAAAAAAGCTCCAAATCAAACTATTTATCGCACATATTTAATCGGGTTGAAATCATTTTATACTTACACGTGTACCGCACAAAGCGCATCCTGGTATTATGTCTCACTGTTTGCAAGGGGTTGTTGCATGAACTGTGAACGGTGTATACACTTATCAGAAGGCACAAATGTGTTTGCTGGGTGGCTGAAACTTTACTGATAACAATAGGCCCAATTTTGGCAGATCACGACACAAATCAATGTTTCCATTTTCAACAGATTCTATGCTTCTCTCACTTTTTACAATTGAGTTAATGACATGAAACATAATCAATTCTGAAAGCAACTTTTACAGTACTATTAACATAAATACATTTAGACTGTACATATTGGCTGAGGCCCAATTTATACATAGTTGTAACAGATTTATAAACATGCAGCTTTTGATACTTATTGAAATAACATATTAAGCACATACTTTACACAAATATTGAATATACTATGTATTTAGAATCCATTTAGACACCGATTAACGAGACAACAATGTATTCAATGAAGTGGACATAAATAAAGGTACGCACGTATTCATAATGTGGGTGGAATCGGAGACTTTGATGATTGGATCCAAGACCAGGTTATGATTCGCAAACATCAAAAGTTTTCTTGGATCCGCACCTGGGCCAATTACCATCTCTGCCAAGGTCTCTAGCCCTAGGAGGCGACGTTCATGGAACCGGTTGTTGTCCATCATCTCCTCAGTTTCTCCGTCATGATGAAACAAAGCCGGTACATGTGCGCCCAACACATGTTTCTTGAGTGTGCGCGTGACGACTGCGCAAGCATCATTTGGGCACTGCTTCCGATAAACTCGTTTCTCTCGGAGTTCATGCTTAGCCCGCTCGGTAGCTCGTCTTTTACGAGGGGTCGCTGTATTTTCGCCCCTGGTTGTAGAACTATAGGGGGCTGCTTGACGATGCTTCACTGAGGGCAGTTTTGTAAGCTTCGTTGCGGTGGGCCCTTCTCGTTTTTCTGGAACAGCCTGCTAGACATTAAGTCCGCAGTACAGTCCCCGTCAGCCCGAACTGTTCTTCGTGTACCAATCACACGGATTTGTATTGCCGATGGGCCAGGCTCCTGCTGATCTGGACTAGCGCGACCACCCTGCCCATGTGAGAGGTATCTCAAGAAGTTTGCGTTAAATTTTTGTCAAAATTTGCGTTAAAGTTTTCAAATACCTACTATCTCTGTAACCGTATGTCAGATTTGCTTGAAAGTTTGTATGCTGCTTATTGGTCATCATCCATATGTTCATTCTGTGTCCCACTCATGCGGCCCCTGTGCCCCGATTTCATATCTTTCCTAAAGTGGTAATCTTTCTATGTTTCCATACTTCCAGACATTGTTGAACTTCTTTTATTTTTGGGATTTAATTTATATCGTGGACACTGTTTATACCGTTAGATAAATATATACCTAATGTATTAGCACTGTCTGCTGTCAAAGAAAACTGTTTTCCATCACAGTATGTAGTAGAAGACTATTTTAGTTCACCTGTTATGAAAATTATTGACTTTGAATAGTTTAAGCGTTTTGCATACCTTATATCTCTACAACACTTACTCCGAATTACTTCCAACATCCAATGCATCTTATTCATCATCCATATTTTAATTCTATAGCCTTCCCATGTGGTCTACATGCCAAAGGTCAAGGTCAAATGACTTTGATATTTGTGTTAAAGTTTTTGCATACCATATATCTCCACAACACTTACTCTGATTTACTTCAAACTTCAAATAATTCTTTGTATTTACTAATACCTTAGACCTAGGACATAGCTTCACATGCTCAACAGGGACTTGCTTGTTTGCAAGATATACTACTAAAAACAATGGCATGTGTGATAATGTCATTTATTTATGACTGTAAGCATAAAAAACTGTCAAGCATTTGTTAGTAATGCATCATGGTGCTTACATTAAAAGTAAGTTGGTACATAGTAAAAAGCAGCATATTTAAAGTTGGTAAATAGTAATGGTTGCCACAGTGTCAACCAACATGATAATAACATATGTAAAGTTAGAACACCACAAAGGGTACCTTTGTCCTTTATATTAACTGATTTCTGCCACCTAGGCCCCTAAGCACAGCGAAATAAAGTCCTGACAGTAACCGCCAACGCATAAAGGTGGAGTAAATAAATCATGTATTTTGGGTGGTGGAAGGAATTTTTCTGGATATAAACTAATTCGTGTTTCCTCAATGGCGTATCAAAGTGATCTGATCACGTGACCTGTCCACTGTGCTCAGCAGCTTTGGTGGCTAATTAGTCGCATCCGACAACTTAACTTTATCTAGTAACATGTACGGTCTTATTAATACAAAAAGCATTATTTACAATAATTTGTCTTTATTATCATCCATATTTTCATTCTATAGCCCACCCATGCGGCACACATGCCTAAGATCAAGGTAAAATGACTTTAAAATTTGCGTTAAAGCTTTTACATACCTTATATCTCCACAACCCTTAATTCAAGCTTCAAATAAATACACTCTGATACCATTAAATGCCTCGGCGGGCTCGATATGCGGGCCGAGGCCATCTGGTTATGTAATAAAGCCCATTTTAAGACGTTTTATAATAAGGGAAATACGGAGCCCCGCAGGCACATGGATTTTTTTTATTAATTCGTTACCACGAAATAATTATTCGTTCCCTTCATTTAACAATTCGTTCCCTCGAATTAACAATTTGTTCCCACGATATAACAATTCGTTCCTTGGAAATAACAATTCGTTCCCACGAAATGACAATTAGTTCCCTCAATTTAACAATTCGTTCTCTCGAATTAGCAATTTGTCCCTACGATATAACAATTCGTTCCACCAAATTAACAATTCGTTCTCACAAAATGACAATTCCTTCCCTCAATTTAACAATTCGTTCCCTCGAATTAACAATTCGTTCCCATGGGAAAGACTTGTTATTTCGTGGGAACGAATTCTGAAATTGAGGCAACGAATTGTTAATTCGTGGGAACGACGTGGGAGCGAATTGTTAAATTGAGGGAACGAATTGTTATTTCGTGGGAACGAATTATTTCGTGGGAAAAATGTTGACCAGTGTACCTCCTGATCAAATATCATACTCCTGTAGTGTCAGTGATGGAATGGCGAACAGTGCAGATCTGGATCTACACTGGTCACGAAGCACATAAGCCCCATTTCCCCTGTCACAGCCACCTTTGAGACACGACATGTAATTTTGTACTTATACTGAGCCCCATCGTGAGTAATGTGTCTTGTCAAATGCGAAGAATAGCGGCAGGCACCTACACAGTGCGGATATGTACAGCTCCCAGCTTCCCTCCCTGTGTGATATCGTCAAATCCCGTAAAAGAGGAACGAACATGGAAATAAACTGATTCCAGTACTTGAAACTGTTGCTACTCGTGACACCATGTGCAACAAAATCATGAAGGTCCTCTTTGAAGGATTTAATTGATGCGATGCACTTTTCATATGACGACCTTGCTTCGATTTCGTCTCTTTGCTTGCAGGCTGTATGAAGTAACTATATGGCGTCGAGAAGTTCCTTATATCGCAGCATGTCACATTGGTTGACAAATACTAGCAGCTGGTGTCGCTGCATCACCTCTGCGAGCATAGAAATTTCGTGCATCGCCCGTGCATAGTGGAAGAAGAACTTTCGTCATGTGGAAACCGCCATGACCTAGAAATATATTACCAAGGCGTTCTGGTGGGAGCAACAGTTGAAGTTCTCTGGCCGTACTGTAGACAGATTTGTCACACCAAAGAGAGCCACATGTTTGGCCTGCTTGAAGAAGTGCGTCCTGGAAATTCACCATACATGTGTATGTGGTGTGATACTCGGATGCCGGATATGGCAGAATCGGCGTGTAGCCTATCGACGTAGGCTCATCAGATGATATGAAGCTGTGAAATGCGCTCCATGACGACACTGACGATTGATTAGGAAATGGTCTGATATGAATTATGTCACTGGTAAAGAATCTACCTATAGTCCATGTCATATCGGAAACTCTAGCGCAATCAACAGTCGCTAAGTCGCGTGGGCGATCACTTGGCTCGTAATCGGTGCAAATTGTACCACGTCTGCTTGGTTTGCCAGATGGCAAGCGTTTCTAACAATCTAATATCTGAGCGTGGCGAGTCTCAATGGCATTACCACCGTCTGGTATATCTACTGGTTCGCTCAAATCGTCAGCCATGGTGTTTACATTGTCCTGGAAAATCACAGGAACAGTGTCGTAACTGCCGACAATACCGGACGACGTATCCTCTTCATGATCAAAGTTGTCCATAGCGCCACGGATTGGTGCTGTAGCCCTGACGCTGGGTGGTAGGGGAAGTCGGTGTCCATCGGCTCTATCAACAATTATGTTCATAAGCATATCAAGGCGTTCCACTTGCTTGTATCCCATACAGGGGCCAAGACGATAGCACATCTCAATCAACGATTTAGAACGTGTGGTCTCGTGTATTGTCTGCGCTATGCCAACACGCAATGGCGTCTTTTTCCGGCCGTCATGAAGTAGCGTGTATACGATCTGGAAAATGGATGAGCATTTTCGCCTCACTTGTGCGGACTGTGCGGTGCGAAGGGATAAGGGATTTTAGGAAAATAGTCCATGACTGAGGAGGAGTCGCTGTGTATTCTTCTATAGAGTCATTTAGACTTTCGGCATCACATATTTTCTCAGAAAGTTTATAATCAAATTCCTTGCACTCATCTCGCAATATACTAGCACACACTTTTAGCTAGTCGGAGGTCCGCACATGTTCAACTAGCCGTTCGCTCGAAATATTCCTTGAAAATATCATTGAAAATGATTGCTTACTCACACTAATATCCGTACCACTTAGATAGTAATACAGGTTTGTTAGAACCATAAACATGCTATTTGAATATAATATTACAATGTACATTGATTTCGGTTTGGTTATCGGTTACCATGGCAACAACTAGTCATGACTGTAAACATTTAATACATACTATTGCTTCTCATAGTGATTGCTCTAATCTTGTAAAGTTTCATGATTATATCCCAAATAATAACATTTTAACGAGATATATTTAAATAACATTGTAATAATAATAATGCATGTCTGAAAAGTGGGTGGGGTAAGGTTTTTATTTTTTTTCCACACAATATGCATTTTTCATACATTTACCTCCCCAATCTCGATAAGAGAATCCTTCGGAAGTGTTAAATGCATGATATGTCACTATATTGATAGTATTATTTTGTCGGTACGTATATAAAGTAACCCATATATGAAAAAACAGCATTTTTTCATGCATTTTTGTATACATTTTTCTTTTTTTCTATAGAAATATCCAATACTAGTATTAACAATTGTATTTTCCCGTATTACGAACCAATCTAGCATAATATGCATCATATTTCAGGGGGCTTGAAGCTAAAACAAATACGCAATGCCTTGCCTGCTGAGACGTATACATTTTCGTAAAATGGTTTGGCGGCCATTTTGTTTTTCAAAATGGCGGGAAATGTCACATGACTTAGATCGCGTGACCAATTGTTTTTAGACCTTGGACCACCCACCTACCAATATCTGATGTCAAATCGAGGGTACATTTCAGTGCACACTCAACCATATCAGGACCCATGACTATTAAGAACATATGCGATTTTTCATGATATATATTTACAGAAAGTTTTCTGTAAAGTGGTGGTTCACTCCACAAAACTTGGTCAAGTGTATATTTTATATTTTACTTATGTGTTCCTGAGGAAGTACGAGGGTCACTGTGGGCATTGTGATACGGTGGAGAGTTTCCGTGATACGGTGCAGACAGGGTATATACTTGTCGCCAAGATGTCTTTGCGGGATGACAGCAGGTAAGTGTCAGTATAATTACATATTTTACAGCTTACAGGACATTATCAGCATCGTATCTGGCACGTACAGACGTAGAAATTAATATGATCTCCAATTAGTATTGTCACACTAACAACATGTCATAATCATTTATTCATCCATTCATCCAAAATAAATAGTCTAAAAATATAAAATCTCCAGACATTGTATAATATGTCGATTGTTAATTATTCCACAATATGGACAAAATAGAGTTATATTACAATACATGTATTTATTATATGAATTTTATACTAATACATTTTATTAAAATTGGTCGGAATGCAATAGATTTTAAAAATTGTTTTCAAATAACGTCTACATAAAGATCCATAAAGATATACACAATTATAAAAAAACAACAACAACAATGTTTACCTCCCTACTTAATAATCGTTTAACACAATTTGTAGAGCGTAATAACATATAATCAGAGACACAAGCTGGCTTTAGACATGGCTATTCAACAACAGACAACATCTTTGTTTTACACATGCTTTTCGAATACTTAAAACATAGAAAAAAGAAACTATTCTGTGCATTTGTAGACTTTGAAAAAGCTTTTGATAAAGTTTGGAGGCCAGAACTTTGGCATAAACTAATACAATATGGTGTAAACGGTAAGTTCATGAATATAATATATAACATGTATAATGATATTAAAACTTGTGTTTCATATAATGGTAATACAACCTCATTTTTGGTATGTAATAATGGAGTAAGACAAGGAGAAAATTTATCGCCATTATTATTTTCATTATACCTAAACGACATTGAGACAACAATCGCAAGAAAATACAGGTATTGAAATTTTTCATAACGAACTAGATACATTTTTAAAATTCATTGTAATTATTTATGCAGACGATACTATTCTCCTTGCAGATTCTGCTGCAAGCTTACAAAATGTGTTGCTGTCATTTCATCACTATTGTACAGAATGGAAGCTCAATGTTAATGCCACACAAACAAAAATTGTTAAATTTGGAAGTAGAACAAATAGGAATCATAGTTTCAAATATAATGACACAGAAATTGAAATATTAAAACAGTTTAAATATCTTGGTGGGACTTTCAACAGAAACGGACATTTTGCCGATACCCGAATGTCTATATGTGCACAAGCTAGGAAAAAATTACACGTATTATATACAAAAATAAGAAATGTTAATCTCCCAGTTGATTGTCAGATTAAATTATTTGACCAGACTGTCATGCCTATATTATTGTATGGTTGTGAAGTATGGGGTTTTGAAGATCTGTCTATACTTGAAAAAGTACATACTGATTTTTTCAAATATATTGTACATGTAAATAAATCTACACCGCATGCCATGATATATGGTGAACTGGGGAGGTTTCCCATTGATATTCTAGTTAAAACAAAATAGCTAAATACTGGGCTAGCACAACCCAACAACACAATAATAAATTCACGAAAATGCTGTACAATATAATATCAGAGGATTTTATTTTAAACGATAACAATTACAAATGATTGAATAAGGTTAAAGCAATATTTGAATAAACCGGTTTAAATGATGTCTGGACAGATCATCAATTTCCTAATAGTCAATGGGTGAAACATAATGTTGAAGCTTTACTAAAAGACCAATGTAAACAATTGTGGTATGCAACGGTGTCAGATGGTTCTAAATGTATAAATTACAAAATCTTTAAACATGAACATCAAATGGAAAAAATACTTTCTTATACTACCACAAAATCTTGCCCAATGTTTTATAAATTATAGATTATGTAACAATTATCTACCAATTGCAACTGATAGATGGCGACAGCTAGATCGCCATAGCAGAATATATAACTTACGTGACTCGCCTGCAATAGGTGACGAGTTTCATTTCGTATTTGAATGTACGTATTTCGGCGAAATGAGAAAGAAACATTTATCAAACTATTTTTGTAGACAACCGAAAACTTTCAAACTAGAGAAATTATTTAATGAATCAAGGATTGCCCGGTTAACAAAACTGTGTAGGTTCCTGAAGGAAATACTCAATAAATTTAAACCACCATAGAACACCACAACTTGTATATACCAGTACCATGTCATAATTTAGACACATATGACTAAATACTATCTCATGTATTTTATAGTAGCCATACTTAGATTGTTGTTCGACATATTCCATGCACTTTTATGTATTTATACATGTATACCAACCTCTTATATCATTTGTAAAAACTATCAGAGTGAACAAAATTTTGTAACTAACCATAATATTTCTCACAGGTGATAGTCTGGATTTTGTGGTGACAATGAATGGCGGCCATTTTGAAAAATGGCCGCCATCAAAAATGCCCTTCCTCATAGATTGCTCAGTAATTCACATATCTGTTTATTTTTGGTGCCTATACCCGTGTTTATAGGGCCCAGGAACACAATAAACACATTACTAATACTAGTGAATAATTTGGTACATGGAGACATCGTAAAAATAAAAATGGCCGCCACGAAAATATATGTTTGTCCATATTGCAGTATTCCATTCACACAATGGAATACTTTTAGAGTTTGTTTTACTCAGGTTATTAGACATAACTATCAAATAAGAATACTGGCTGTAAAAGTGCGAAATTGTAATTTAAATTGCAAAATGGCCAGCGATGCATGTTGTTTTCTGCCCATATCTCAGCATTCGGTACCAGAGAACACACTATGAACATTTGTAACAACATGTTTTGTGCTCCTATTGTACCGTGAACTTATACATATAGGTATATGCATTATATATATACTTTTAGGTGTCCCACGTACCAAGATAGGAGTAAAACAATTTTTGATGGGGGCCATTTTGAAAAATGGCGGCCATGCATTGTCACCGCAAAATCCAGACTATCACCTGTGAAAAACTTGGTGGGAATGGAACATGTAACTGATTTCAGTGGTCAGAAATTGTGCCGCTCTGATTGTAAGCGGGGGTAAAGTCCAGAGCCTGGACTAATATGAGTTTCCACTGAGTCACATAAGCTGGTGCACATCCCATATCTCCAGAAACAGCAGCAGGAGTATATTTATACTGTGCCAAGGAAAAAGCGCATAACCCGATTCTGTATGGCATCAATACATGAATATGTCTTACAACCCCAGATTGCGGCTCGATATGCTATTATGGGATTTACCAAAGAGACTCGTACAAATTCTTAAATACATCATAAGGCATACCACCGATACACTTATATTTGGAAATTAATATCGCAAGGCTCTATATACCAGCATTTTGTGCGACCACTTTAGCAGTTACATTCAAATATAGGTAATCATGTAATGTTAAACCCAAGTACACATATCTGTCAACTACTTTGATCACAGTATTACCACATCCATATAAAAGTATGACTTGTTATTGGGAAGAAATTTGGTCTAAAATGAACAATATTGCTCTTATCAGTATTAAAAAAACATGTTGTTATCAGCGCACCAATTGAAAAGTTCGTGTAGCATAAACTGCAGGTTTTCTGCATTCTCTGCAAGCAGCACCAAGTCATCCGCAATATAACAATAAACATAGGTGTAAGCCATCTATGCGTAGACCTTTACCGAGTGGTTTCATTCTTACAGCTAGATCATTTACAAACAAATTGAACAGTAACGGTGAGACGGAATAACCTTGTCTCAAGCCTGAATTCACTGGAAACCAGTCTGTCAATAGGTTGTTAACTCTCACTGCTGCTGTGACGTTTGTGAGATATATAGATTAAAGCATCATTAAAGCTAGATCATTTACAAACAAATTGAACAGTATCGGTGAGAGGGAACAACCTTGTCTCAAGCCTGAATTCACTGGAAACCAGTCTGTCAATAGGTTGTTAACTCTCACTGCTGCCGTGACGTTTGTGAGATATATAGATTAAAGCATCATAGGGGTGAACATTGCATATTCACCAGTATTGAGATAATTGACAAAAATACACATATTGATAATACTCCACAGAAAATGCAAATTAGTAATGGCACTTTGGGAAATGTATCTCAGGAAGCATATCAGTCAATATCAGACATGTGAGTTTGTTTATTTCTTGCACATTTACAGCTGAGAATTGTTCTGCACTTAATATGTTGACATGGCGGTTTACTTATGTGAAATTTCCATGTTTTTTAATATTCAGTGAATTGCGGCACTTGTATTTTTGGATCATTATTATTTCAGCGCCCCAGCGGTAGTATGACGAGTCACAGCGCTCCAGAGAGTTGAACCGTTTTAATATCGGAGATAGTTCCATGTATTGCCACTACGAGATACTGTACATAGTGTCAAGGGACATAATCACGTGGTTACAACAACAACAATGACCGAAAGTGTTGAAAGCGCGCCTACTCCAAAGTAAGATTTATGTGATATTTTCCTTAATATGCAACGGATTTTGATAAAATGTGGCGCAGCAAACGGGTCTTCGTGAGCCGCATTTGGTGGTCCCGGGAGTTCAGCGGCACATACTTATGTCGTTTTTGCGAAGAATCGGTTTCCGTGTCAGTAGACACGGAAATCGATTCTTCGCAACGACAGACGTTTGGGCCAAAGTACCGAGACCACAAAATGCAGCTTAAAAAGACGCGTTTGAGGGCTTCTGGAAGTTTCAGTACTTGTTGTTGTTGTTTTAACCACGTGATCACACACCTTGGTATATGAGATACAAGAATTGAGGTCAATTTTGTTTTCAGCCCGATACATAAGAGTACGTTGAATATTTGATATTCATAACCATGGTTGCGGAGTAACAAGATGAGCGCATCTAATAGTGTAACAAAACACACACAAATGGACGACACATGTTTAGCATGTCACGTGATGTGTCTAAGTCAGCTGATACTGAAAGGACGTCTGGCTTTGCTGCCTTAGATCACTCTGCAAACGACGACACTTATCTGAAAGAGAAATATACAGAGGATCTGACTGGCACGGATTTTCTGTATGTAACACAGGGCCTGTGTTACCTCTCTAAACCAGACACCCTGGGAGGTCCCCAGGGTGTCCGGTGTAGAGAGGTTTCACTGTAAATCAAGCATTTAATCATTCTGAGCCATATATGCTATGCGATCATGAACAGACATTATCCTCCGAGATAAATGACCAAGAAATTCATCAAAAATATGATCACAGATGTGTTTCTGTGTTCGGTTTAGAGAGGTTCCACTGTATGTTCATACGTTCAGTCTGCCAATTAGATGTTCCATAATATTCGCGGTAAAAACGATGGGGCGGGATTAAATGCTGCGCCGGTATACATGTCTGTATGCATGACTAACCCTTACAATGCTGAACTCCATTTTGTCTTCCAGCCAACAGCCCGCAGAATGCCGGATAGAGTAATAACAAAAGATTCTTTAAAAATCCGCTATAAACATCAAAAGTCCATATAATGAGGCATTGATAATGAGACATTGATAATGCCTTACATACATCCATATACATAGACGTTCAGTTTAGTTTTAATCGCAAAGGTTTGTACTTATACTATCTTCATTGTTTTGCGTTAATCCATTTTCAAAACAAAAATAGATAACGTGCATCATTGTAAACAATATGTCCCTGTTAACCATCTGAGAAGATCATGCTAACTAACGTTCGGTTAATAAACTATGCACTATCATATATTAAATATACGTAACTTAAAACATAAGGACTGACAATATCATAATATAACCCAGGGCTCCAGATAAGCTGCGTATTTGCTTAAATACCAAATTAAATTTGCCAAAAACCCAATTGAAATCAGAAATAGCTAGTCTCAAACACCAAAACAAATGTTGTGGTACCTTTATCATGCTGCAGAAAACAATAAACAAACCACAAATGTAGCATATATTTCCTATTTTCCATGAAAGCACATCTTGGTATTTCATTAGAATTGTCTCCAAGGAGACAATTCTAATGAAATGCCAAGAGATGTTTTCATTTCGAAGCAGACTATTCAATAATTGCTGTCTGCTGATGTGTAAACAGTAGTGTGATATTAATTTACCCAATTAAAATTTTGAAATACCCAATTGCTTCAGAAATGATGGAGTGACAATACTCAATTATTAATTCCTTATCTGGAGCCCTGCTATAACCTGATACAATGAAGGTAGGCATGCGTGAATACAGATATAGGCTGCCAGGCCAAACGACACATTTTACTCACGTATAATTATTTATTTCACATGAAGTTTACAAGTTATGTTTATAATGTACTCGTATATAAATATAATGTGGCAAAAGGAAGCTACTTATGAACAGTTATACACAGTTTCTACTGAACAATATACTTTATTATCCAACCTCCTATATAAATTGTAATTCGTTAGTTTTGACTGTGTTCCTCATTGTTTTATATTCGGCCGTTTGACTATGAAACAGTTTCACGCGCAGGCAATAGTACTTTAATTTCTTCACCCTACTATTGACTGGTCATGTGACTTGCTTTTCCTCGGATCGAATCACATGTTAAATCGAGCCAATGAAAACGCATTTGAGCACAACCACTATTAATATTATACAGAACTCTAATTATGTGTGTTATAAGTTGGTTCAGGCAGTTGTGGCTTGTAGCGTTTTAGAACTTTGTTGGGTAATAAAACAATTATTTCATTGCCATTCGGGGAACAGTCAAAACTATTGCTCCTCGATGCTGTGGACGACACGATGAACTATTGCCCTCGTTGCGGCCTCAGGGCAATAGTTCATCGGGTCTTCCACAGCATCTCGGGGCAATAGTTTTGACTGTTCCTCGAATGGCAATGAAATAGTTGTATAATATTAATTAGCAGGTTTTGTCAGTAATATTGGAATCCTCATTATATTACATGGATCTAACATACTATGTTGTATTTCAATATGCTTTATTTTATCAATTGTATAGTTAATGTGAATTAAATCCAGACAAAAAACGATGTATGCGAATGAAAAAAATTCTTTGTTGAGCCCACTTGTGGAAAGACAGACGTAGTGATCATAACGACATCAGTGCGTCTGTCCGTGGGAGTGTCCGTCGGACATGCGAGTATACGTAAATTTGCAAAACTAACTTGTGTCCGCTTGAAACTTCAAATTTGTCACCACCCATTCTTTAATTCTGTAGCCCATCCAGTTGGCCTTCCCTCCCAAGGTCAATGTCACACTACATTGCCATAAAGGTACATGCCCACTCAATCGGTACAAACTGTTATTTATACCAGAGACATCATCTGATACATATTCTGGCAAAATAAAAATTCATTCACCATTACCCCACGTATTGAATGGCATTATTATACATTTCATATCAGAAGTAAATTTTCAGACTGATATCAGGGGCGAGACCGTGTTTCCTTAAAATGTTAACGAGCATTACTATTTATTCTCCGTATTTATTTTTTATGTGCAATGATCATACTTTATAATCTGTCGCAAATATTATTTTTTCAGGTGACTCATTTAATTAATATCAATAATAAACTAGACGGCCGCGGCCTGCATGTCGCGCCTTGTGGCGAGGCATGGACACTACAAAAAGAGCTATGGTATAACGAAAAACTTTAACCAAAAAACTTAACCAAAAAACTTAACCAAAAACTTTAACCGGACACACGTACGTACGTATGTACGCCGAAGTGCCGACTATATCGCGCTTACCGCAAGCGGGCGCGACAAAAACTTTAACCAAAGACTTTAACCAAAAACTTGAAAGTAATTTGACCTTGACATTGGGCACAGGGGCCGCACGGGAGGTGGGTAGAATGAAAATATTGGTGATGATAAACACCCATGTGAAGTTTCAAGGTAATGGGCAAAGCAGTTGCAGAGATATAGTATAACGAAAAACTTTAACCAAACAACTCAACCAAAAACTTTAACCAAAAACATTAACCAAAAAACTTAACCAAAATACTTAACCAAAATCTTTAACCAAAAAACTTAACAAAAAAATTTAACCAAAAACATTTAACAGGACACACGTACATACGTACGTACGTACGCCAAAGTACCGACTATATCGCGCTTTCCGCAAGCAGGCGCGACAAAAAATAGTATGCCTCATTTGCATATGAAAATAGCCTGATACCACCGCGCGTCACTATCAGTAAAATAAATATTACTTAATGATTATATATGTATATCGGGCACTAGTCATTTTTAGAACTGGTGGAATAGTGACACAATTATACACTTATTTAATTCCTATAAAGAACAGTTTGTACGTACTGAGTGGGCATGTACGTTTAACGTTTGTACGAAATTTGAATTAAACGTTTGAAGTATCTTATAGATCTAACAACACATACACATACATACATCCTGATACAGTGCAACCTCTCTACAACAGCCACAACGCAAAACTGGCTATTGTAGAGAGGTGGCTGTTGTAGGAAGGTTAATGCTGAATTAAATTTGTCGTCTGCTGTATATTTAGTTTCATCGATAATTCTCATCAAATACATGCTTTGACAGCATTTTAGAATAATTTTTTTATTGAGAAAGAATGCAAAAGCAACAGCAGATAACAATGTTCGTGCTCAGCAGTCTAATGGTTAAATATAGAGGAAATCATCTATTTGGGATATAAAATAGCGGCTGTTACAGAGAGGGTGTTGTTGTAGAGAGGTGGCCATTCTGGGAGGTTCGACTGTACGATCACTACACATCGGGACAACCAAAACTCCGTCGGGCTATCAGAAGCCTCGGCGGACTCAACATGAGGACTGCGGCCATCTGTTATACATACTTGACAATGCATTATAACACGTTTTGGCGGCCATTTTGGCTTATTGAAGCTTTAGTAATACTAACTGTAGCTCGTAGATAATTAAAATCAATTTGTATATATGTTGCGAAGAAAATGTAACCTTTACTTATTTTAAGAGATTCAGAATTATTGGAAATTTGAATACAGTCGAACCTCCCCGAACGGCCACCTCTCTACAACAACACCCTCTCTATAACAGCCGCTATTTTATATCCCACATGGATGATGTCTTCTATATCAAACCCTTAGACTGCTGAGCACGAAACGTGTCGTCTGCCTTTGCTTTTGCGTTCTTTCTAAATCAAAGGACTGAAAGTCCTGTAATCCTTCGCAGTACGTGCTCAACCATTTTTAGTTAATATTTCACACAAAAAATCATATATACTCCATTTAAGATCAATATATTCGTCGAATCAGTATACATTATCAATGCTGCAAAAACAATATTTATCGAGACAGAGTATTTGGGCAGTGTATCAGAGCATTAACGGCCAAGAAAATGGAGCTGAAGAAACTTGGGAAGGGCAATAAACCTAAAAAGTGCATGAACATTACACCTGAAGAAGAAGAGAAAATGTATTCATCTGGGTCTCTAGGTATAAGTACACCAAAAAGCCTTCAATTCACGATATTTTACTATTTCGGAAAAATGTTCGGTCTGCGTGGACGAGATGAAGCAAGACAATTGAAATTCGGTGATATAGAGATGAAAAGGACATCGAATGGGGAAAAGTTTCTTGAGTTCAATGAGAGGGCAAGCAAGACCAGGGATGGGGCGAATCTGTCGAATACACGAGAGACCACACCGAAGATATTTGCAACAGACAACACCAGGTATGTTTGCTGGCCTTGTAAGTGCAAAACTTTTTTGAGTCGCGAGATATTGTCGATAGAAAATTGAAAAACTTGAAAACTATCACGGTTGTCATGACGATACATGGAGAATCGATCAAATGTTCACGAGCGTAATGTTAATCGATCCTCAAAATATCAGCATTCAAATATAAATATTTGTTTAGTTATACATTTTTTATTAATTCAAATATCTCAAGACGCAATAAAGTTAGGTGCATACGAGCGGAGGTCCGATGTATTGTGATCACTACTACTTGTAGTCCATAAAAAGTATTTTGCTTTTCATACATTCAGTACAGAAAGTTTACTATATCATTGTTGTTAATAAGATAAATAACTAGGTCTGAATTGGCATGGAAACATCAGCGAATTAAGCTTGTTGCGAACGGTAACTTGCAATCTACTCGTGGACGGTATGGGAGCAAATTGCAAGAGTTACCGCTCGCAAATATATCTGAGCCAGCATATGAAAAAAATATTGTTTCTTATCACTGTATTTTGTTGATATCGACTTAAATCCATAAATACATCTGAAGTTGAATTTGAGATATAATTCTGTGAATACAATGTACTGTGAAATTTGTTGGAAAAACTATTATATTTTTGTTTGAAATCAATAGCAGCCGTCTGGCGTGACAATATATGAGAAACATAACATTTTTTATGGACCAATATTTCCATTTCAGAGACCGAGTCACCCTGTCAAGATTTTTGAGATCTTCTGAAGTCGCCGACCTTCCGAGATGTTGGCTGCTGACAGTCCATTTTACCTAACAGCAGTACCAGAACAACGATTGAAAGGCACAGAAAATGAGCCATGGTATGACATTTATTATGTGAAATAATGCTCTATGATATTTTTCCATTTTGTTTTAAATGTTATTTAAACATTATCATATGAGACTGAAAATCATTACGGACAAGGCTGAAGATCAAATGAAGTTTTATAGAAAGTGATATTAATATTTAGTTAGAAAAGTAAAATAGTTATAAATACGACAATTTTTTGATAATTATTATAATTGGTGAAAAATGAGATGTAATTCAGTGTGTCTGAATAGTGATCTTAAAATGATTCTACAGCCTGGTCGATATGCAAAGTTCTCAAAAGTATTTCTTACACATTTTCTCCCAAATATTTATTTTCAGGTTTTACCACGGCCCATGGGAGAGGCTACACTTGGCAGTCTGGTGAATAATGCTGCAGAGCAAGCTGGAATCTCGTCACGGTTGACAAATCACAGTATTAGAAAGTCAACAGTCACCACTTTATCGAAAGCAGGAGTTCCCCCACAAAAAAATAATGAAAATTACGGGACATAAAAATATACAATCCATCACACACTATGACGCCGAACTGTCTATCGGAGAACATCGTCAGATATCAAATATATTACAGTCTGGTCAGAATATCGCCCCACCGAGCACAGTACAACTGGGTCAATTAATCGCCCCACCGAGCACGGACACTGTATCTGTCCCTAGTAGTGTGAATGTTCTGCCGCTACAGGAGATCGAAAATGTCACCTCGTCAGCGAACACTTTCTCTGCATAAAATCCATTTCCTGCAACATTCTTGTCTGGCAATACATTCCACGGTTTCGGAAACTTTGGAGTTGTACCAAATCACATCTGAAATTTAAATGTGATAAATGTCAATAAAATTTAGTTGTACGAAAATAACCTTATGGTATGCTAGTTGCGAACAGTAACTCTTGCAATCTACTGCCGTACCGTCCGTAGTCTGAGTTACAATTCCAAACATAGGCTTCCTTTGCAGAATAGCGAATCAGATTTTATTCAAACTTTAGCAGCTAATTATTCTGCAGCCTATGAGTGGAATCGCTACTGGATACGGATGGTAGAATGCAAGTTACTGTTCGCAACTAATTGTAGTGATCTGTATTGTACTGAATATCATGTAATTGGTGTAAAACACACGTAGAAATGAGATATGGAGGGTGATGGTGTTTTTTGAGGGATAGTAAGCAGATTTTCAAGGCAAACACAAAATATTGTCTTTATGATCATTTATTGATGAATTTTGTTCATTTTTGCTTTGTTGGCCAATGGAATTGAAAATGTTGCCGTGAAGTTTACTACCGTAGTACCGATACATGCGATAATTCAATATTGTGTATTATGTTGTTATTTTGTCTTCAGAACAAAATTAAATTCAGCAGTTGTTGAACGTGTCGAAATTATTGACAGTCGATCCGATGCTGATGGATGTGCTTCATATTTTTGCCGGACGAGTATATGAAAGTTTTGGGGTATTAACAATATTCATTGATATCGTCGGCAAATAAAACATGTGGTAAATAAACTTACGTGTTTAAGTATGGCTTTTGATCCAAATTTAACGCCTTTTTCCCTGTTTTGTTGTGTCTGTAGTGATGTCAGCCATCTTGGTTTTTCGTGTATTGTATCGATTCAGGTGCGCGAAATGACCTTGTCAATTTGCATAAACTGAAGCCATCACAGGCGCTCGGATTGTTCAACAAAAATAATAGAGAGTCGCATTTCATCACACTATCGGATTATTTAATGATTAGGATGCATGTTTTGTTGAACGGGTATATAATAAATAGGTTATTGGATTTGTACGGAAATATATTTCGGCGTACTCGTTCGTTCGGCGGAACCTATAATTATTCAAACTCTTAAGACAACGTTTCCTTTGTGAAGTGTATCGTCATTATAGATTAGTTGATGTTTTAAGTAAAATGGACACTGATTAATAATATCGATGGCTCAAGATGATTATTTAAAGCATGCGGTATGTAACTGTCAAAAAACAATGTTTCTGTTTTAAATCATCATCATTTCGCTGTCCAATGTTGGATTTTATCGAGCCATTGACCTATGACTATGTAAACGATTCTGTAATTTGTCGGCATAAAATGGCGGAAACTACTTTTCATGAGACACGAGGTTAATTGTATCATTGTGCGTGAAAAATAATATACTCAAATTAATACATGTCAGTTTATATTATATTAAATCAGATAAACATTTTGTAATATAAATGTCGTACAGAAAAATTAACAACACATGTATTACACTACACCATATAATGTTAGCTCACTATCAGAACTATTTTTCATGGCGTATAACTACGTATAAATTACATGTGGAGCGGTCGATCATTGCGCTAAAAATATAACCTTCATAACAAAATATTTATTATGAAACACGACAGTTAATATTTTATAAAATCACAAACTGTTTTTAAAAATATAACTGTAGCTCAAAAAAAATGTAGCTGGCCAAAAATGTGAGTGACACGTTCATAATGCACCGCTCGCTTTGGAACTCTCTCACGTGGCGTAGCTAGAATCATGAAGCATGAAGTACGTTCGTTGGTCGACAATTACTAATTTGCATAAAACATGTGAGGTCCCAAAAACCGTATAAGGACTATATCCAAGCAAATATGCTTGGATAATAAAAACATGTTTTGACAGCACATTATAATAATTTCCAGTGGAAATGAAATGATTCTAAAATGCTGTCAAAACATGTATTTGATGAGAATTATCGAAGACAATAAATAAACAGTAGACGACAAAATGTATGTCAGCGTTAACCTCCATACAACAGCCACCTCTCTACAACAGCCAGTTTTGCGTCTTCCCATGGGTGGCTGTTGTAGAGAGGTTGCACTGTCCATTGACTGTATGTGCATTGTTAAGTCATATGCTGCCATATTGTATGTGAATGTGTTCAATATATCCACATGTATGTGCTTAATTAATTTATGGCAGCCATCTTGGAAACCATCTTGAATTCTGGATGAAGCTCCAGTTGGATTCATGGAGAGTTTTCATATGTTTCTCCTAATGATATGTTGAAAATATACCTAAATTCAGCTTTAGATTTTCCCCGATCTTTGGCGATTTTATATCAAATACTATTCGCCTACATGACATATCTCCATAAGTACATACCTTTCAGTTGTTCGTTTTCTGTCACCAGAAGTAGGATCCGATCTGTGAAGGAACGATACGGTGAATGTGTAGATAATTGACGATTTCTGTCATGTGTAATGATTAAGCATTACTAGTCAACTGGTACATTGTAGTTGCACAACACTATGTAAATTACCCAAAACCAACGAAATCCACCGACATCTAGCAAAGTATACTTTGAGGGACTAATCATTTATTTTTCATGAAATGCATTATTTCATATAGAACTAACGACTGCACATATTTGATAATTAAAAGTATGCAGCATTATTTTACTGAATGGCTGTGATAATGTAATAAATTCAGTATAATATTAATAAATTTATCCTTCAATTGAAAAGTTCTCCCTCAAAGTATACTTTGCTAGTTAATTATACTTTGCAATGTTGGTGAAATCGGCTACTGAATACTGACCATCTAATTCAAACACCTGTGGACATGTATGGCGCTTTTTGGCAAACAGTGTAGACCCAGACGAGCTGGCTCGTGACTAGCCGTCTCATCAGGATCTGCACTTTTAGCAAGTAATTTCATATTCAGAAAAGAAATCCACCCCTTTTAATAAATGAGTAAGCCTGAAAATCACTTTTTGGTGATTTTGATTGATCGGACAAATAAAATACTACAGTCCATTCCAGTTACTTAGGGCGAAATGGTTATTTGTGGTTACGATTTGCGTGCATATCAGAAACCAATAACATATAAACTAAATTAACATTTTTATTATTTTGAAAACAATGTAAAATATATTTTTTACAAACTTATACGGCAGCTTAAAAGGGTCATGCGCAAGTTTGTTTTCTATCTTGTTCCCACGACATAGCATCTCGTTAGCTATGTCGTTCCCACAAGATAGCATCTCGTCACAACGACATAGTATCTCGTTCCCTCGAGATAGCATCTCGTTCCGACGGCATAGGTAGCCAATGAAAATGCATAACAATGTCGAGTACCGTACTCAGAAACTGTCAGATGCCCATTTGCATATGTGTAACATTTTTCTTAATTCACCTAATTATCATATTAATTGCATGTAGGTCAAATCACAAAATCAGGAATATCTCCCTTAATAAGTCACCTAGATACTTCGTGTTGGTGTCTATACCCATGTATTCGATAGAAAGGAATATATCTAACAAAAGTACAGCGTAATCCCATTCAGTGACGACAAATCCAAAATGGCCGCCATTATGAAGCAATGAGTCCTAAAATCGTTATAATTTGACGATCGTCTTCTATTTTATGTCTGCATGTGAAATCAGAAGCATGTAAAGCATATCTTACAATTTCAGTCATATAGAGCCATCCCAACTATATTAAATCCACCGTGAAACTCAGCTATAATTTTATGTAAATGCCAGTCTATAGGCTTCCATATTAATTAGGTCAATTAACACAATCATAAATATCGCCGTTAATAGATACAATAGAGACTTCGTGTTAGTGTCTAAACCTATGTGTACATAGCCAAAGAAGCTGTCTAACATAATCACAAACTCATACAATCATTTTAACGGACATAAATCCAATATGGCCATCGTATGTGCGGAATTAAACCTTTTAATTGACATAATTTGGCAAATTGTGCATCTCTTCATTTATATTTGGTGACAATTATGTGTAAGCTTCAAACAACTGGAACACGCATAGCGTAGTGCCAGCCCTATATGCCAATTCCAACAGCAGTATATACAATATGGCCTCCGTAAAGTAACGTTTCAACATAATCATGATAAAATCTTAGTTTCCCAGTAAGTTGAGACAATAGAAACTCTGCGGTGGTGAGAAATCATAACCTTTAATAGGTCACACAGGTTCTTTCTACACCCAGGTGTTCATAAGCAAGATATCTATCTAACACATATACAGGCCGGTAATTGAATGTCAGCCTACATCTAACATGTTCGCCATTCATTAGTAAGTAAACATTACAATTCTCATCGGTAGCCAACCGTTCAGGAAACATTTAGTTTTGACGAAAATCGTCTGCTTCCAATATCAAACAAGTAAATATAGACATATAAACCCTACTAACAGTATTAAATTCAAATAGGGAACGGAAAAAAATAATTTAAAATTGTCATAACCTAGTAAAAGTTGAAGATAGAAACTTCCTGTCCGTATAAATAATGCAACCCTTTATTTATACCTGAACAAAAATATATATGCCATTAAGGATTCCTCGGACTAATTTATTGACATTGTTTTCGTTCAGAGTATGTTTCGGCCTGGTACAAATGTGAAACCACAAGTGGAAACAAATACTTTCAATAAATTCACACTGACCGCCGATAACCGGCCAATGGTATGGATTATTGACATTTCCATGTGTAAATATATTATTTTCAGATAGGAACGCGTATCAACATAATTCGAAACTTACATGCATTACAAAAGTTCAGTCACGTGAGAATGGTGTATTTCAGAGTAATCAAGTGAAAATCTACGTGTACATACATTCCAATATTTTCATCGTTACAGTTGCAGAAAGTTACTTATTGACAGGGTTTTCCATACTTAAAAGACAGGAATATAATTATTTGAATGAATAAGACTTGTGATAACCGATATAGACAATACAACATGTACGTGTCGCTACAAAATAACGTCACATATCTGCAAATTTGTTTTATTGTACCCATGACACACATCTGTATTGATACATATCACATTCATTGATCACAACAACAAACTTCTCGGTCTCAGAAACACATATATGTTGCCACATAATCTATTAATTAGTCCCTGAAACGAAATCATATATCACGACACATGCCTATATTATCATGCAGCATGTTTCATTGTTCATGAAAACAAGTTCATATAACCTGGCGCATATTTACTTTGTACGTGAAATTAATTCTTATCATGCCAACTTGTGTGCATTTTATCATGTAATCAGTGCCTATGTAGTACATGCAATATGGTCAGGCAATGCATATTTGTGATATTTCCATAAATTATGGCCATGCAGCGTGTATCGCCTCGGTAAAAAAGTGTCATATCGCCAAACACTATGTCTTTCAGACACGGAAGAACGTGTAATGCTATAACAAAAATACGTTAAATGGCTGTATAAATCGCAATATTAAGGTTTTAATTGGCACGGAAACGTGTTGTCCTGTCATGGTGATGTATTGATGTGACAATGCTATGAGATATATGGTGATATGTGTGGTTCCATTGACCAGGGAATGAATTGTGCGACACAATATGTGTGCTACCGATTCAGGGGAACATGTTGATCGATCATAGCAATTTGTTGCATTGACGAATTCACATGTTTAGTTGTCACATGAACGTTATTCAGCATCAAACATTGGATTACACATACAGGTACATCAGCCAATAGGTACCATGCCCATACGTACATGTGTATATTTCACATGTTGAAACCTGTGCTGTGTTGTCAAATATACATTTTCACTATATATGTTAGTTAGTATTAAATACAAAGCTACTAATTGTGTGAACATATACATGTACCTCATACATAAATTAACGCTCTGTGTTCTGTTGCCCTATGCCTATGTTTCGAGATGACATAATGTGGTAGACTGTCATATGAATGTGTAGCATAGACGTGACAATATGCTGTATGACAAAATGAAGATGCTCCAGGTATAGAGTAGTGTATGTTGCAGCGACATACTGGTGTTTTAAGAATCAATTTGCATGCGCATGTACATGTATGACAACAGAATATAGTCAATATAAGTGTGCTTCATGAACAAAATATAAACAAATATTAACAGCATTTGAAGATGGGTAGCCTTTATCACAGTCATTATCTTTTTATGTTCTTCTATTCTGAACTTAATATATTCCTATTAATGGTGGCAAAAGCAGCCACACATTTTGTTTCACATTGTAACTAGTGCGTTCTGTGGCTTTCGGATTCAATATACATGTACATGTTCTTATATGAACTGTTAATACCACAGTTTCACAATGAAATTGAAATGTTATTCGCGCCCATGTGATTGGGCGATAAAGTTGACAGTGGCCATATCTAGTTTGCGGTGTTTTCCTCGTCATTGATTCGAGCGGACATCGTTTGTGTAGATTAATTTAATAATGTTGAACAAAAGCATACTGTGAAATTTGCCTGGTTCATCGGTAGTTTGCCTGGACTATATACAGGGTGGTTCAAAATATATGTCCCCACTTTAAATAGACATAACTAGTTTTCTAAGTCAGATAACTATTCAAACTAAAGTTTATTAAAAACCAAACTAGTATACGGTAGCATTTCACTCATTATATATTCTAAGTAATGCAGTTACCACTTTTAGTGTATGACGTCACAATATGCAATGTATGATATTACTGATATTTAAAAAAAATCATGAAAGATGGTCTAAAACTGTTATACGAATGTTGAAACGAGACCGATAGCATCGGGCAATGATAAAGACAAGCTAGGACATAATATTTGATTCATTACCCTAAGGCTTATACAAAGATAATAATAGGACCGAATATATGAATCATTAACCCGATTTTCGTCTAGTATACAATGAATTGCATTTTGTTGTTACATGCAAGTATTAATCTGTTAGTTGCGTCATGTTTCATTGAACAGTGCATATTATGAAAACAATGAGAACACTCATCATTTAGATATGTAATGATAAGTATTATATATTATGAAGGCCAATTATCACATTGACCATATGATTCAGTCACACGTATATCAATATTATAAGTTAGTGATTCTACACAGGCTATATGGTGTAACATTGCCCGTCTGGAGGTGGTTCACCCGAGGCGATAGCCGAGGGTGAACATATCTTCAGACGGGCAATATTAAACCATATAGCCGGTGTAGAATCACAATAACTTATTTGTCAAACCGCAGATCCTTTATTTGGCCGTATAAACATATCTCTTCTTTTGATCTTTGCGTTTTTTCAGGAAGAAAAATAATCAGAGATTCGATTTTCTACCGTCAGTCTGAATATAAAGGCGTAAATGAACATTTTGTTTTTTTATTAAACGAAAACAAACTAAATATGGAGTAAGAAATCCATCGAAAACGATTTTATGACAATTTTTTTATATCGTGTAATTTAATTTACCTTCCACTGCTCTATCAAACTGCTCTCCCTTTGGCGCCTCTAGAATAATGCGACTGGTTCCCAAAAATTCGCTGTCATTGCTACGCCGCGTTTCCTGCGTGGAACCCATAGTTTGTGACCTAAATATAGCCGTGTCACGAAGCCAAGTGTGTTGAGATTGGAGAAAAACGGGTTATTTTGGCTAATTTTTCCTCATATTTTGATGAGCGAAGAATATTTACGGAAAAATAAACAATAAAGACTGGTTTTGAGTGTACAATTTGTTACTTTTATTGATCAATTCGGGGTTTTATTGTGTTTAGTGAGGAATATAATTCGCAATCGCTAGACGCTTGCTAAATGTGTCTTCATTGGACGCGAGGCGCCGGAGGGGAATCGCAATTCCTCTATGTCCGACGGCCTTGGCAGGTCATATAATACATATGACCAGGCAAGCTAGCCAATCAAAAGCCGAGAAACTTATCTGCGGTATGACAAGTGGTACTGTTTAATCAGAATCTAATTACTATAGTATGCAAAACAACTGTAGATAGTCTTAGCAACCGGATAGTCAATAGTGTCGCCAACACTTATATTCTTGTTGAACACGTAAGGAATTAATCCATCATTATACAGACAATTTTTGGATACACATTTTGCGTGATATCATATTTTTTAAAGACCAGCAACGTCACGTTATGTAAAAAATAAGAATACATTTTGAATACCATGTATAAACTATGTGTTTCTTGAATATTATACACTGGAACAAATGGTGAATACTTACATTATGGTCTGACATATAAGTCACACTGATCACTATTATCTACTTCGGGGACATATATTTTGAACCACCACTATGTCATAGTAATCTTAGGGCGACCATAATGGACCGTAGTAGGAATGTATATATATGGCTCTCAATTTGTGACGTTTGCCATACTTCATTCCATAAAGAAGATCGTTGTAGCAAACGTGTGGCTATTTTAAAACTGTTTTCATTTATACTATATTCTATATGTATGCGCATGTGTATCCCCCTCCCCAGATACACAAGTAGTTTGAAAAAAGGGTGTTCGAGTTATGCTCCGGAGACAAAATCAGGGACGGAAAAAACAAAGGGAGATAACTAAAAAATTAGTGATGCATGAGTTGTCATTCTTGCGTGACACACCTTTAGGGTTGTGGTCTATGCATGTGTGAAGTTTCATGAAAATATTCCAAAGGGTGTTCGAGTTATGCTCCAGACACGAAATCAGTGCACGAAACAACAAAGGGAGATAACTAAGAAATTAACGACGCAAGAGTTGTCATTCTTACGTGCGACACACCTTTGGGTCGTCTTCTATGCATGTGTGAAGTTTAATAAACTAGAAAATGTGTTCATAGAACACGGATGTCCCACATATCGCTTTGATAATAAATGAGGCCAAATTCCAAGTCAAAATTTTCTTTTACATGAGAGTTAAAGTTTTTGAAGCACCAAGTATGTGACCTTGACCCTGGGCTTGGCGGGGGCAGGACAAACGTGGATTTGGCACAGGGCGGTAGAGGACCATTAGAGCAATGCATATATGAAATATGAAGCTGATCCGTGAAAGAAAACAGAAATTATAAGATATTTACCTGAGCGTTAAAGTTTTTGAAGCACTAAGTATGTGATGTTAACCCTGGGCTTGGCGGGGGCAGGACGAACGTGGATTTTGAACAGGGCGGTAGAGGACCATTAAAGCAACGCATATATGAAATATGAAGTTGATCCGTGAATGGAAAGAAAAATTATAAGATATTTACCTGAGCGTTAAAGTTTTTGAAGCACTAAATATGTGACCTTGACCCTGGCATTGGCGGGGGTAGGACGAACGTGGATTTGGCACAGGGCGGTAGAGGACCATTAGAGCAATGCGTATATGAAATATGAAGATGATCCATGAAAGAAAACAGAAATTATAAGATATTTACCCGAGCGTTAAAGTTTTTGAAGCACTAAGTATGTGACCTTGACCCTGGGCTTGGCGGGGGCAGGACGAACGTGGATTTGGCACAGGACGGTAGAGGACCATTAGAGCTACGCGTATATGATAAAGAAGTTGATCCGTGAATGGAAATAAAAATTATAAGATATTTTACCTGAGCGTTAAAGTTTTTGAAGCACCAAGTATGTGACCTTGACCCTGGATTGGCGGGGCAGGACGAACGTGATTTGGCACAGGGCGGTAGAGGACCATAGAGCAATGTGTATATGTATGAAGCTGATCCGTGAAAGAAAACAGAAATTATAAGATTATTAACCCGAGCGTTAAAGTTTTTGAAGCACCAAGTATGTGACCTTGACCCTGGGCTTGGCGGGGGCAGACGAACGTGATTTGGCACAAGGCGGTAGTGAACCATCAGAGCAATGTGTATATGAAATATGAAGCAGATCGGTCTAATGATGAGAAATTATGAGACATTTACCCGAGTGTTAAAGTTTTAGTAGACGGACGGACGGACGGACGGGAGGACGGGACGCACGTTCCTACGAATGAATACTTGCCCTGGGCCCGAAAGCAATTTTCACTGGCCCGAACATATTATACAATTATTGACTAGTGAGCCATAGAATATCAGATTATATTCTATGGCTCACTAGTCAATAATTGTTTTATTATATGATAATAGTCTGTATATAGCACTTACGACCTTATGCTACTAGACAAAAATTGAAAAAGAATTTGAAAAAAAAATGACTTTTTTTTTTTAAAAATTAAAAATAATAATGCTTGCTACTGGAGCCCAGAATATTTATCCTATATTTATCTACATATATCTGCACAGGTCCACATACTGCCACAATATTGTCAACACAGTTTACGGAAATGTAATAATGTACCTGTATAAATTACCTGTAATAAGTTAGTGGTCAGTTAAAAAATTGAAAAAGAATGTAAAAAAAAAAATGGAAAAAAAAAATTAAATTTAAAAAAAATGAAAGAATAATGCTCCCTACTGGAGCCCAGAATGTTTTTTAATAGTCCTATATTTATCTACATATCATATATATACAGGTCCACATATTGCCACAATATTTTCAACACAGTTTACAGAAATGTAATATAATCATTTACCTGTATAAATTACCTGTAAGTGGTCAGTGGTCAGTTGCACATGCTAGCACATGCACAGGTGAATAGTCTGTATATAGCACTTACGACCTTATGCTACTAGACAAAAATTGAAAAATAATTTGAAAAAAAAAATGCAAAAAAAAAATGCAAAAAAAAAATGGAATAAAAAAGTTTAAAAATAATAATGCTTGCTACAAGAGCCCATAATTTTTTTTTATAGTCCTATATTTATCTACATATATCTGCACAGGTCCACATAATGCCACAATATTTTCAACACAGTATCCAATGTAGTAATTTACCTGTATAAATTACCTGTGGTCAACTGTGGTCAACAGTGGTCAAGCACTGGACATCCGCACATGCTAGCCCATGCTAGCACATGGTTCTCCCAGTCTCTATTGTTCTCTCTACAGGTAAGGTGTACAGAGAACACGAGAAAAGGTGTACAGAGCAGACGAGAAAACGGGTCTTCATGCATTATTGTCCAGTTTGTAGAGTGCGTAAAACAAAAAAGGGAGATAATTCAAAGATTAGCTACGCAAGAGTTGTCATTCTTGTGCGCGACACACCTCCGGGTCGTGGTCTATGCATGTGTGAAGTTTCATGAAAATATTCCAAAGGGTGGTCGAGTTATGCTCCGGACAGGAAATCAGTGCGCGAAAACAAAAAAGGGAGATAACTGAAAAATTAGCTATGCAAGAGTTGTCATTCTTGTGCACGACACACCTTCGGTTCGTGGTCTAATTGAATGTGTTAAGTTTCATAAAAATATTCCAAAGGGTGGTCGAGTTATGGTCAATCAGTGCGCGAAACAAAAAAGGGAGATAACTAAAAAATTACCTATGCAAGAGTTGTCATTCTTGTGCGCGACACACCTTCGGGTCGTGGTCTATGCATGTGTGAGTTTCATGAAAATATTCCAAAGGGTGGTGGAGTTATGCTCCGGACACGAAATCAGTGCGAGAAACAAAAAAGGGAGATAACCCAAAAATTAGCTATACAAGAGTTGTCATTCTTGTGCGCGACACACCTTCGGGTCGTGGTCTATGCATGTGTGAAGTTTCATGAAAATATTCCAAAGGGTGTTCGAGTTATGCTCCGGACAAGAAGTGTCTGCGGCGGACGCGGACGTGACGCGGACGCGGACGCGGACGCGGACGCAGCGCGCTGTCAAATCCATAGTATCCCCCGACGGAGTCCGGGGGATACAATAAAAGTTTAGTAAAATTAACTATCTACATGTAGCAATGCAATATCGGACAGCGCGATATAATCGGCACAATGGCGTACGTACGTCCGCACGTGCGCCCGGGTTAAAGTTTTTGGTTAAAGTTTTCGGTATACTGTCAAAGCCTCGGCGGGCACGACATGCGGGCTGCGGCCATCTACATGTAGTTACTGCAATCGACGGTTACTAAGTTTAGTATATCATTTATTAAACGAGTTTACTGATTTTATAAGAAACGAGGCTATGCCGAGTTTCTTATGCAATTAGTCAACACGTTTAATAAATCTCATATTAAATCATCACAAATGTTGTATTTTATTTATTGCATTAAGCACATCATTGCACAAGCAGCTGTACTGGCACCAAACCTGGTTTCTGTAATGTGTTAATTTACATATTTATTACACAATATGATTTGTATTACACTTGTTCAATACATTGCGAGTGCCCATTTACGCAATAAACATGAACATATTGCAAACTTATGGAGCCCCGCAGGGGACATGGATTTATTTTTATTAATTCGTTCCCACGATATAACAATTCGTTCCCACGAATTAACAATTCGTTCCTACGATATAGCAATTCGTTCCCACGAATTAACAATTAACCAGTTGTTAATTCAAGGGAACGAATTGTTATTTCGTGGGAACGAATTGTTAAATTTAGGGAACGAATTGTTATTTCGCGGGAACGAATTATAGCGGTTTATGCAAACAGTGCAGATCCAGATGAGCCGGCTTTCGTTCATTTAAACATCGTTTGCTAATTATAAAAATGAAAACGATCTCAAAATGATATGTAAATGATAAGCAATCGCTTGTTTGTGGAACCAGGAACAAATCCGTACTCTACACACCTTTGCAACTTCTGATCTCCTTGCCAAGTCTGATGTTGTTAACTTGAAACCTTTCTGTGACTCTCTGCTGATCCCCCTGACTGCCTGTCGCCAACTGATAGCCTTGAGTCGCCCTCTCTAGTTCACCTGCATTTAAAGTCGGGGTCTCATTGATTAGGCACAACTTGTTTACTTAGGAATTAAGCAAGTGCTATAACTGTGTAAATATTACACCAGCTTAAAAGAAATCGAGTGCCCGCTATATAGAACATTTAAGGAATAAAACCATGGGCTGTTGTGTTTCCTACAGGAAATATACAACACAGATCCAATAGTAAAAGACATCCGTATAGCAGAGAGATTATCTAAGCTACATGTATAACTAGAGATAAATTTCTTTCCAACCAATATTATTTTACTACTAAGCTGCCAAGATGTTGTAAATGGATGGTTTGACAACAAATTAATCCCGGACCGAATTACAATTGGTAGTCTTATTACCCTATCTACTACTAAAACAGTCTGGCAAATAGGTTAATGGACTTGGAAAATCAAGAGTAACTTCCCTTAGAACAATTTGCACGACATCCTTTGATTCAGAAATAGCAACATTTTTCGGTACCGCAGATCACAATGTTGACGATTCCCCGGAAGTAGTTCTAAGGGAAGTTGCTCGTGGTATTCCCAGTTCAGTCACCCATATATGAGATAAGCTATGTGATTTTGTACCTACATACGCGATATCTCATGAAAAATATTTACACAATTTACGATATATTCCTTAAACGACGTCGAAAGTTGACGACATGTTCAGAGCAAATGTGGAATTAAATGGTCAACTTTCAACGTCATTAAAATTATTTTACAGACAATATCACAGTTTCTATAAGTAATTTTCGCACATCTTTCCAAGTACAAAATCACATGGCTTGTATCATAAGTTACTTCCTGTTTCTCCTATTTTTGAGTGTCCAGTATTACTGTTGCCTTGGTCCCGAAATAAACATTGTTTACAGCCATGGTCAAAAAGCACGCGCAGTACCTTGGACGGTGTCATACAACGGAAGTCATGTTACGATATAAGGTTCGACAATATCCACTAGTGGGTAAACGTTTGCCGTGGCACGAGGGAACTGTTTGAGTAACCGAGGGGCACGGCAAATGTTTACCTACGTACATGGACATGGTCGAACGTTATTGTTACATTTCCGTCGGAAATACCATGCAATTTAAGAATGTATGCAGTACTTTCGGTACTTTGATAATCTGCTCCTTTGAAACAGCTGATTTACACATACATATTTCGGGGCCGCAGTACACGAAGCATTATACAGTGGCATCAGTTTAAAAATGTCAGTGCCCGGAATGAGCATTGTCTACAGCCATAGTCAAACAGCACGCGCTGTACTTTTGAACACGGCTGTGAGAGGTGTCAAACAACGGCAGTCAGGTAACAATATTGTATTGCAAACATTTTAATTATCATGTGGCTGTAACTGGAGAATTGGGGCTTATGGGTTATGCTACCAGTGTAGCCATAGTCATGCTGCGCCTCCGTGCAGTCTAGTCAGGGCCTGCACTGTTCGCCACTCAGTCAATGAAATACTCGTCGTATTGCTTCTAACTAAGTGTCATATGCCACATTTCTCCAGTCACAGTCACATATATGAAATATGTATAATAAGTTATTCCATTAACTATTTTTGTGAAAAATACCCAAATGAAATGTAACTCTCCAATCATATACTATTGAACTAAGAAAAAGGAATTGCAGGTAATACATAAGAATATACTTTATTCACTATTGTATACAGGCGCGTAGGTAGGCTTACGCGCTTAGTGCGTAAAATATATTCTGACAGTTCGAAAAAATAAAAATGAAATAAATGCGAATAATGCAATAAAAACGGGACCCTAAGGGGAGTAAGGGTGAACATGGCCTTGATCAGAAGAATCAATCATCACACACATTACCATATGTCAAACATATAAATGTATTGATTGTACATCACGTGTAGGCGTAAATAATTATAATATTATTCATATAGTATATAGGAGGTAATACATAGCCTAATTGTAATTTCCAGCGCTCCAGATAATCTGCGTATTTGCTTAAATTTAAATACCCAATTAAAATTGCCGAAAACCTAAATCAGAAGTAGCGAGTATCAAAAAGCAATACAAAAATATGGTACCTTACAACAAATATAGCATATGTTTTCTTATTTACTATGAAAACACATCTTGGTATTTTATCAGAATTGCCAAGATATGTTTTAATATCGAAGCAAACTATTAAATACTTGTTGTCTGTTAATGTGTAAACAGTAGTGTGATTTCATTTTACATAATTAAAATTTGAAATACCCAATTTCTTCAGAAATGATAGAGTGACAATACTAAATTACTAATTCCTTATCTGGAACCGTGAATTTCTATAATTTAATTCATACATACAGTTCACACATATCATAGAGACCGGTTATGTCCTAGTAGCACGTATAAACTTGAAGTTCAATCGGTCCATTTGGTGATGTTTTCTCAGTTTGATTTATATTTTATTATAAATCACTTCCAAGTTGCTTATTAATAGAAACTGACCGCCAAAACCGATGACACCATAACCGATGTTTGTTTAGTCTACTCGTAAACGCGTTGACTGACGGTGCAGTTGCAACTTAATTTGGAAGGCCATGCTATGTATCCACTACTTTATAGTCAAACACATTTCGAGTCCTTTCAGTTCTGGATCCTTTTGTTAATAGCTTCAATGGGTTTCTTTTGGTAGCCTGGTAAATGCTCATAGTAAACAAATTGTCCATAGTGACTAACATCGATTTGGTATATACTTCTATCATGTCTGCACACAGTCTCCTGTATTCCAATGTGTGCAAGTAAAGGTGTATGATCACGTGATACTAACAGCAACAACAAGGACTGAACGTATTCTTTCATATTATTCTTATTACGTAACGGATTGTGATGAAATATGGTGCATCAAACGCGTGTTGTTAAACTGCAGTTGGTGGTCTCTGTATTTTCGCCCAAACTTCTGTTGTTTTTGCGAAGCATCGATTTCCGTGTCTACCTACACGGACATCGATTCTTCGCAAAAAACGACATACGTCTGTGCCGAACTCCATGGACCACCAAATGCAGCTCTTGAAGACGCGTTTGCTGTGCCATATTTCATCACAATCCGTTGCATATTAAGAAAAATATCAAATAATACTTACTTTGGAGTGGGCGACGTTGTTGTTCTTGTAACCACGTGATCATGCACCTTGAGTAAAGGGTTTTTAATCTTCGTGGTATGGGAGTGACGCCAGATTCCCTACCATCATAGTTGCTCTTCCCTGCACGTTTTCAATGGCATTTGTATCCTTTTTGTAGAAGGGTGTCGATATTACTGACGCATATAATAATCCAAATGCGGTCTGACCATTGCTTTGTATAATGTGCGAAGCATTTATTCAGAGCTCCAAATAAGGTGCGTATTGGCGTATTTTACTTACTTATTTTAGCTGAATAAGCATTGATTAGCAAAAGTGGGAGTACACAATACGCATAGCAATGTGAAAATACGCATTTATTTTCAAATTGAGCAGTGAAAATACTGTCATGAAGTTGAAAATTCACTTTGTTGAGTTGCAAAAAGCAAACAGTTGCAGCTCAAATAAGTAAATGTTTAAATGTGTTATATTTGTTATCATTTATTCCCTATTTAATAATGAAGAAAATCAATAATCCATTTGTAAAAGTCAAATACGCAGGGAGTGAAGTACGTTTAAGACACAAAGCTTATCTGGAGCTCCGTTTATTGTTCATGAAGATGAACGTTTGAATAGCAAACCTACATTTCTGTTTGCTTTGTTTACATTTTAGTTGATATGCATGCTGAATTTTATGGGGTTATAAAAATTACTCCAATATCTTTTTCGTTTTCAACCTTTGTTATTTCAGTTGTATTGTTGTTGTCGTCTATAAAAGTGTATTGACTGTTAATGCGTAGGTCTACGAGCATGTGCTTGCGTTACTTCGTATTGAATACCATTTGCCACGAGTTTGCCCATTTGCATGTGTTCAACATGTTTTCTTGCAACAACATATGTTGTACCGGGTTGCCGATTGCCGAGTATAGTTTGGTGTCGACAGAGAATAGTCTTAATGTGCAGTTCTTTACATCTAAGAGCATAACATTGCTAAGTAATTCAAGCAAACAAAAGTAGGTCAAGTACATAGATGGGCATGTGGATTGTGATGAGTGATGTAGGGAGGATGTTGTGTTCAAGTTTCATGAACATACGCCAATGGTTTGTTGAGAAAATGACATTAATGTGATGGTTGACCAATATTTAAGATCATGAAATTGCTAATGTATTCAAGCGGGAAAAGTAGGTCAATGACTTGGATAGGTCGATGGATTTTGGATGGGTTGTGATGATCGATGCAAGGAGGAAGTTTAAGAACATATATTTCATAAGTAAGTCATGCGGAAAAGTAGGTAAAGGACTTAGATGATCGGTTGGATTGTGATCGGGAGGATTGTGAATGGGGTGTGGTTACTGATGCAAGACGTACGTTGTGTCCAAGTTTCATGAATATAGGCCAAAGGATTGTTGAGAAAATGACTTGCAAGGAAAATGTTAACTAACAACCGGATGCGGACGAAGACGACGCCGCCGGGGGAGTGACAATAGCTCTCTCAGCTTTCTTTGAAAGCAGACGAGCTAAACATGATGTTTTCGTTGGTTTAAACGACAACATTTTCTAATTATAAAAAACGAAAACGATGTGCAAACGATGGGTAATCGTTCGTTTGTGAAACCAGGAACAATTCCTGACTGTAGTACACCGAGTGTTTACCTTGAAGTGCATGTATGGTGCTCTGACTCTTCGCATCTTTCTCCTGTAACTGTTTTATACATTCGTTCATGCCAGAAAACCTCATCTCCATGTTAGTCTTTTCTGTCACCTGTTGCTGTAGAAAATCTGCAATATCAACAGATAAGGATAGAGATATTTATACACTGTGATCATTTTTACAAATTATATAAGAGGTAAGTATGCATATATAGTATACGTACATGGGATATGTCAAACAGCAGTGTAAACATAAATATAATGTAGTTTACCATGGCGATAGTGTACATACATATCTGTTTTATTTATCAGTAAATTTTCAACATTTGCATCAGATTAGTGTTATTATTATTATTTGTGTTAGTGGCAACAGCATATACTTCTGTGCATATTTTTTTTTTGTTTCGTGCAACAAATTATGTCACGGTAGCCTCAATTGGTTAATTGGATTTTTAACTCTTACAGTGCTGAATTATGTTTTTCCCGTCTGCTGCTTATTTATTATTTTACATTTTTCTTATGAAAAACATGGATTGACAGCACTTTAGAATCATTTCCAATTTAAATGATTCTAAAGTGCTGTCAAACCATGTTTTTATTGAAAGATAAGAAATGATATAAAACAACAGCAGACGAAAATTTTAGTTTCTCGCATATCTACGTGTTAAAGGATTTCCGGAGCAAGGGAAGTTAGTATACACCCAGTATACACTTGGTTTGTGTTATCCCTTCGCCGATCAGCAAGAGGGGATATAGCGATAGTCCATGTCCGTGTGTTAGTAGGTACGTGTGTTAGTAGCACCTACATTTTTTCAAACTCATGAACCGCTTCACAGATGTTGATAATATTTGGCCACAATGTGTGTGTCTATGTATGGTGTTTTGTTTTTCATACGATCCACGTCCGACCGGCCAAGGTCAAGGTCACTCAGAACTTATGTTTACCGTGCTTGTAAGGCATACGGCAAAATTGTTAAAGTGTTTTTTTTCTTTTTCTTTTTTTATTCTCAAGGCTGTCAGTACAACCTACGTTCGACCGCCCAAGGTCAAGGTCACTCAGACCCATTCCTTCCTCGAGCTTTCCGACGCGGTCTGACGAGTGAGCGGTTTAATAAATCACAGTTCTGTTGCAAATCTTTCATACAGCAATCAGACACAAACGTTGGCATTGGTTATGCTTTTATTACCGTTTTAACCAACTGCAAAAGACGGAAGGGGCTGCTATTGTGACATAAAATACAAGACAGGTGTCTCTGCTATAACTATAAAAGACAGATGAGCCAGCAAAAACATCCGTTCAGCCACGATTATTTCAGCTAATATATAATTATTACATGGTTATTCGGGGAACAGTCAAAACGTTTTCCTCGAGGTGCTGTGGACGATCCGAGGCACTATTGCCATGAGGCCGAAGGCCGAAGGCAATATTAAATCGGATCGTCCACAGCACCGAGGGGCAATATGTTGTGACGAATGTTGTTCCCCGAATGACCATGACATAACCTTTTTTACTCAACATGTAAACAGTGTATGTTACGGTTGAACAGAGGGGACATGGAAATATGTTTTTACTTTCGCGTGCGCACTCGATGGCTTTCGCGTGCGCACGCGATAGGTTTTGCGTTCGCACGCGATAGGGTTTCAATGGCTAAGCTATCGCGTGCGCAAGCGATAGCTATTGCGTGCGCACGCGAAAGTAAAAAATATGTCCATGTCCCCTCTGTGCCACCGTAGTATATGACACATTGAATGTAAATTTGGCATGGAGCGCCCCGACTGCCCAATTTAAATTACGTTGAATTGTATGAGATGTAATCTTCGACAAAATCATGACGTCATGACTTTCAGGGGTGGAATAGTTTAACCGGGCAAGCGGAACTATTGTCCGGGCACGCAGAACTATTGCTCAGGCTCGTCAAATTCCGTGAAAACTATGAAATATCAACTTATATAGGGAGTTGGGTGATACCACTTACTATTCATCGTGGCACATTTGGTCTGTTCTGCGCCAATCTGCAATTGTTGCTGCATGCGCGTCGATTCAAAGCCAACTCTCTCGTCTGTGGATAATATCAGTAATCGATTTCAACGTGTTAGAGGGTGGGTGATAGTGGTGGTGGTGGTGGTGTTGTGTGTGTGTATGTGTGTGTGCGTGTGTGTGTGTGTGTGTGTATGGGGGTGGGGGTAATTATTTATTTTTATTACATTTCTGTTAGTATTTTACCGATATCTAGCGGCGAATTACACCACTCGGCAGCAGTAGTTTACACCACTCGCGTGTTTACCATATATAGAGAAATGCCGACAGTACCGTCTCAATGACGTGTTTCCTTCGACCAATCAAATCATGTTCTCGGACACATCCTCTGAATCGCGAAACAGTCGCCGTCACTATGTGAGGCCTCTATAAATTAATTCGCTATTGGCAAGATTCGTTTTGTTGTTATGGAGAAGCATGTGTATAAATGTAAGAAAATGTTTATTTAAAATGGGTATATCAGGATATTTTGAAAAAAAGATACTATAAGAACATGTTTTCATCATCGCCCTGTGTGCATGTAAAGTGGCTTAATTGAACATATACAGTGCAACCTCTCTACAACAGCGACCCATGGGAAGATGCAAAACTGGCTGTTGTAGAGGCCTTTGTAGGGAGGTTAATGTTGTTTATTTATTTTCTTCAATAATTATCATCAAAAACATGCTTTGGCAACATTTTAGAATCATTTCCAATGGAAATGATTCTAAAATGCTGTCAAAAAGTGTTTTTATTGAGAAAGACGGCAGAGCAACAACAGACGGCAATTTTCGTGCTCAGCAGTCTAATGGTTTTATACAGAGGAAATCATCCATTTGGGATATACAATAGCGGCTGTTATAGAGAGGGTGTTGTTGTAGAGAGGTGGCCGTTCGGGGAGGTTCGACTGTATGGCGATACTCAGACCGCTGGGTTGTTTCTATTTTTACCCAAAACTACAAGAAAATTGAAAAACCCCAGCAGTTCTAGTATCGTCACGCAATCGAACCTCCCCGAACGGCCACCTCTCTACAACAACACCCTATATATAACAGCCGCTAATTTATATCCTAAATGGATGATTTCCTCTGTATCTAACCCTTAGACTGCTGAGCACGAACATTGTCGCCTGCTGTTTCTTTGCCCTCTAATTTTTTTGGATGATTCTCATTAAAACATGCTTTGGCAACATTTTAGAATCATTTCCATTGCGTGTTTTTATTGAGAATTATCAAAGAATTCTAAAATGTTGCCAAAGCATGTTTTTAATGAGAATTATCAAAGAAAATAAATAAACAACGGACGACAAAATTTAATTCAGCATTAACCTCCCTACAACAGCCACCTCTCTACAAAACCGAGTTTTGCGTCTTCCCATAGGTGGCTGTTGTAGAG
Source organism: Conchocele bisecta (assembly GCA_029237695.1). NCBI lineage: Eukaryota > Metazoa > Mollusca > Bivalvia > Lucinida > Thyasiridae > Conchocele > Conchocele bisecta. The sequence continues at coordinate 63,473,061 of CM055276.1, read as the reverse complement.
AGGTTGCACTGTATATCATCAATTAAACCACTATACACCGGGTATGGTGAAAACACGCGTCTATACTATATCTTTAAAGAAGATCCTGATATGCCCCTTTAACCAGGTGAACTGATTATCTTGAAATAATGCCCTTGTCATTGGGTCCAGTGTATTTTTTTAGCTTTTAAACAATATTTATTTCGATATGATATGTGATATATATTGTACTTACATGTGAGACGTACAGTTTGAAACAGGATTAGAAAACAAGCTTTTACGCTTATGTGAATTCTTATCCAGGGGCCCGTTTCACTAAACTTCGTACGACTAAAATGTTCGTAATTGCAAATTTAGCATTGTGTGTAAATTTAAATTGATGAATTTACATTTATTGAGCATAGGCTGCATATGCAGCCTGTGCTCAATAAATGTAAATCCAATACTTGTTTACAAGAAAACATTGTTATTAAATGTAAAATAATCATAATTTTGCACTTACGAACATCTTAGTCTTACGAAGTTTAGTGAAACGGCCCCTGAAATCTATGTTAATGGACAATGTTTATTTGTTAATAATCTGGTGCCCGTTTTACTAAACTTCGTACGACTAAAATGTTCGTAAGTGCAAATTTCTGACAGTCTGTAAATTTCACATTAACAATGTTTTGTTGTAAACAAATATTGAATTTGCATTTATTGAGCATATGCTGCATATGCAGCCTATGCTCAATAAATGTAAATTCATGAATTGAAATTTCCAGACGTTCCTAAATTTTCACTTACGAACATTTGAATTGCACGAAGTTTGGTGAAACGGGCCCCTGATATTTTTCGTGTTCTGTTATCGTGTATCGCGGGAGAGTTAGTGTGAGCCAGACACATTCAAATAGAGTTATCATTACCACTTGGATGTCCCTATTTTTGAGTGAAAGGTATGTACATACAGGTATATCGTCATTAAGTTCTCTGGCGAGGTGATAAACTTTCTTACAGTTTTATGAATCTCATATCAGATGGAAACGAGTTTAAAATTCTGTTTATCACATGATTTAAACCTCTACAGAGCAGAAAACTCAGTTTCAGTTAGCAGATGTCTTTGACTATGTGCGCATCTAGTTGAAAATCTGCACAGAGAAACATCGACTTAATACGAGCAATACAACTATCAGTAGCCTATTTCACCAACATTGCAAAGTATACTTTTCTAGCAAAGTATACATAGAGGGAGAAATTTTAAATTTTAGGATAAATTTATTAATTTTTATTATACTGAATTTATTACATTATCACAGCCATTTTGGCTGTGATAATGTAATAAATTCAGTATAATAATTCTGCATACTTTTAATCATTAAATATATGCAGTGGTTATTTCTATATGAACTAATGTATTTCAGGAAAAATAAATGATTACTCCCTCAAAGTATACTTTGCTAGATAAGTATACTTTGCAATTTTTATGAAATCGGCTACAGTTCCTGTGGTTTTGTACTTGCTCTTCATATTATCAAACGACGACACATTATAACAATTGCAGTAATGCTTCTAATGACTTTTAAGCCTTAGACCGCTATCTTAATAATGTTGTTGTCTGCTGTTTAATTTCTAGTTTTCATTGTTATCATCAAAAACATGCTTTGACAGCACTTTAGAATAATTTACAACATGCTTTGACAGCACTTCAGAATCATTTCCATTGGAAATGATTCTGAAGTGCTGTTAAAGCAAGTTTAATTGAGAAATAAGGCAATATATAAAAGCAACAGCAGACGACAATTGTTGTGAGTAGCGGTCTAAGGGTTCAAACATGATGATGTCAACGTCAACATATAATTGCTTTGTTGCCGCATTTAAGAACGTCATTTGGAATGTCTCCATTTTATTCATTTGACATAATGTTGGCGCATAATACGAATACGTAATTATGGTGATGCGATCAGCCAATCACATCCAACCCATGTATAAGCTCAAGAATAGGAATGATTGATGCGCTGTTTTAAGTGAGAATTTTGCTCGATAAAAATACTTCCGGTTGCTCAATGCGATTTCAAATTGGAAAACACAGGTAGGTACCTTGTTTCATTGCTTGTATATTTTTCTAGAGACGTCCAATGAACATGACATTAGGCTTATCCGGACCGCCAATGATTCAAATTTCAGCTGAATATTTATACTACTTGCGAGATTGTCTACTGTCTGTTCCACGTTTTGCTGCCGACGAACTTTTGACTTGAATAGTCCTTAACAACTTAAATCTAAAACATATTTAATTGCAAGTACTTTTTCATCAATAACAAAAACGTCACCCTCCCCAAAAATTCCGTCAACTATTTAGTCTATTGCGAAAAAACGATTTTCCTATGGGAAAATAACATGGGGGCTATGTTTTACATATTTTTTATTTGTGGACCGATTTTCAAAATGTAAATTTTGTTTTCTTAGTTACATCATTTCCAAGCTATATAGACAGGTTTCGGACTCAATTTCCGAAAAGTTTCGTTTTCTGACTCCTCCCCCTCCTCTTCTGCATCTTTTTCCCGTCCAGGAAGCGATTTTGGATCGATTTTCATTTTCCCAGCCCTCCAAAATTACTAATATATAAGTTTCCCAAAACATGCTGCAATGCTAAAATGTGCATTGTGTGGTGAACCGATGCACGTATGTTCTTCTTGTTCTGTTTCCTTCAGACAATTCACGTGACAGTGCAGTTGTTACGCCTTGACATACGCGTCATGTGATAATATATTTACGTCTTCATGACGGTGACTCGACATTCATCGGGTGGATTACCATTATTACCAAGAAACAACAACAACAGTGCCAATGTAAACGTTACATGCATTTAACCCTTAGAAGGCGGGAACCGAAAACTGTCGTCTGCTGTTGTAACTTATTTTGTATTTTCTCTAAATAAAAACATGGTTTGGCAGCATTTTAGAATCATTTCCATTGGAAATGATTCTAAAGTGCTGTCAAACCATCATTTTGATAAGAAAAATGTAAAATAAAAAATAAACAGCAGACGACAAATTTTAATTCAGCACTGTAAGGGTTAATATACATATATAGTGACAGATATAACGTAATTACCAACAACCGGACATACTGAGTGACGGACGCTATATCATAGGAGGATGCAGGTATGGACAAACCCGGCGTACGCACTACCTCCCCAACCACTAGACTACCCACCCTCCCCGCCCCCCCCCCCCCGCCCCGTTACAAAATGGTACATATCACAAACTATTATTGAGCTTATACAGGGATGTATTCGCTTCAGGTGTTATTACGCGCGTGTTTTATCACTTTTATGAAATGGGTTACAGCATGTCATAACAGGTACAGTCGAACCTAGGGACAAACCTAGTGAAAAAGGGGTAAGTATTAATTAATATAAATTTTACATTCATTTGTTGTTCATATTAATGTAATACTCTCACTGTTTTCACTAAGGAAGAATTTTCCCATTGGTGGGAGGTGTAATACCCATGCTTTTCGCTACCCCGTACATAGATGCAAGTGCTACCCCGTACATAGATGCAAGTGCAAAGTGTGCAAGATAGTGTGCAAGATAACCATGGGTAATAACTGTGTTAGTATACAACTCAGGAATAAGGGATAACAGACATCCTAATCTAAACCTCACCTTATCGTTAATCGATTGTACTCTGGAAGCGTTTCGTTCCATATGTATAACTTAGTCGCCTGCGTATCAGTGTCAATAAATATAACAACGGCAAAAACGTATCCACGTTCAAATTCAAATGTGTCACAATGCATTAGATTGTATCCCATATTTAATTGAAACTGACTCGACGGTCAACTGTATTGATGACCTGTTTTATTCTTCACAAATTATGGTGCGCAAATAAATTCTAGCGGGTTATTGCGCGAGAAACGCAGTCGTGACCTTGATCATGTTGAAGCTTCACAATGTCTCGGACAAAAAAATTCGTCACTGACAATGTTCCACGTTCCAGACATCAAGAACATAACTACACCAGCATACTCATACATATTTTGATATAAAATCGAATTAATATGTGTGGTCTACGGTATAATATGACAAAACTAAGCACCAAGTTAACGTTTTGTTTCCGTTTTCATCGGTATCAAATTAAGTGTTCCTATTCCGTTAACGTTATTTCGACGCGATCGGGTTTGACTAAAGGTTCCTTTCGCGAAAGGAAGATTGTTCGAAAGGAAGGTTTTAATGCAGTAAATTCGGTATTAGTTCCTCTTAGCTAATACTTACAAGTTGAATTTAATTACAATGTATATGTTTATCTCAAATTGTATATAACATTTATATATTTGGTGTTACATAGAGGGATTAACCGGTTACATATATATATAACCTTCCTTTCGCAAAAGGAACACTGCTCTACGAAAGGAACATTTTAACGCAGTTTAAATCAATAATTACAAGTTCACCTAAACTAATTAATACTTTACAAGTTAAATTTAATTATACACACTTTTTCAAACCTTGAATATCTGAAAGACGAACATCGTATTTTCTGATCAGACTACGCGTGGGCATATTATGAGACAACTGATGTGAAATTTTTCTGTCTAATTCCCGGCTGTCGGATTTTTTTTTCAACAATTTTATTTTTCTCACATTCTATGCATAATTATTTCATGCCCCGATGATAATTATCAAGAACGGCAGCCGGTGACTACATTTGAAATTGAAATGTAATTATGTCACACCTGCCAGATTGAATGGAATTAGCGGTTGACATTTTGAGATGAGCTACCCATCCATGGCAAACAATCCATTCTGCCATTGGATTATAACACTTTTCGTCTCTTATTTTTGTCAGAACGGGTCTATTCATAATTAGGTGATAACAATGTTTGACAGTTGTAATCAATGGAGTTCCGGTTTCCACCTGTTCGTAGGACTGCCCCGCACCGAACGACAGAAATATTTGTTTTTGCATCTCGGCATTCGGTCAACTTTATCATTGTTTATCCATCCATTAATGTCCGGATACCTGGACAATGACATTATTGCCACTGGTCTTATATATATACTTACCACAATTGTTGCCATTTTCTTATTATGACGCCACCACCATAATCATAGTCTATACGGTTTGCCGTACTGGATATTACAGGTATATATGGTCCGATAATCAGTTTCTATACTGTTTCCCCGTAATGGATCTTGCCGGAACACATAAGTATAATCAGACCCTATATACGGTTTGCCGTAACGCTTTGCCGTACTGGATATTGCAGAAACACGGTCCTATAATCATAGTCTACACGGTTTGCCGTACTGTATATTGCAGAAACACAGTCCTATAACATAGTCTATACGGTTTGCCGTACTGGATATTGCAGGTACATATGGTCCTATAATCATAGTACAGTCGAACCTCCACGAACGGCCACCTCTCTACAACAGCCACCTCTATTTAACAGCCAACATTCTAAGACGCACTGTTATGAATTATCAGAGCTACAGTTAGTGTGCGTAATTTGATCAATTTTGTTGCTTCTTCACTAAAACTGGCAAGTTGGGAGAGCGTTAGAATCGTCTCATTGAGCACTCCCGACTTGCCAGTTTTGGTGAAGAAATAAAAAAAAGTTTATAAAATTACGCACCTTAACTGTAGCTCTGATATTTACTATATGATTTACCTCTCTTCAACAGCCACCTCTCTACAACAGCCAGTTCTCAGTCTTCCCATGGATGGCTGTTGTAGAGAGGTTGCATTGTATATACAGTTTGCCGTACTGGATATTGCAGGTACATATGGTCCTATCATCATAGTCTATACAGTTTTCCGTAATGGATATTGCAGGTACATATGGTCCTATAATCAGTATATACTGTTTGCCGTACTTGATATTGCAGGGACATAACTATTTGTGACATAATTTGGGACTTTACCGGAAAACACATTTGTATTCCATTCGACGGATTATTCGCCAAAGTATTGATTGTATGTAATATTTAAATAAAATATTTAAATAACGGTATGTTTGTTGTAAAGTAGTAGAATCTAGCGGGGCCGGTTTCCTCTGTTTCCTCTGTTTCCACCTCCTACCTTTCCACCCTTCTTGGGAGACGACATGCAAGGGCATCGAGCCAGTGCCGTCGTTAAATATAATAATTTAATATTATGTCGATGCCCACACAATATCCGGTACGGAAAACAATATAGACTCTGATTGGTAATATCTGGGAAAACACATATCGAAAAAACAGTCTTCCTTCCTAGAAATTGGGTGGTGGTTGGGAGCAGCGAAGGGCAGTTTAACGATCGGTATTCATCCTTTCCGGAATGCCGACTTACATGTTTTGGCCCTCATTTACATGCGCCCTGTACTTGAGAGCTAAAACATGTTATGCTCCATTAAGAAGTAATAAGCTTAAAGCTAATCCTATTACTTTGGGGCAGAGCTAAGTGACTGTGGTGCTGCATGGACCTGACACCAGGTCAGGATATTCTGATTTCAGGACTGAACATATAGTTTTGTAAATATTGAGTTCTGATTTTGGGAATTTCCCTCATTGTGGACCGGTTGAATACGGGATAATCAATCCCGTTGGCCCGGCCTTAAATGACCCTGGCAGATGATAGGCCGTTAAACACCAATAATCAATCAATCAATCCTTCCTAGAAAGGAATGTTCCTTTGAATGCTGTCCAACATAATATCAAATTATACATAAACCTATTAAATACAATGACATAATCAATATATTTAACTTATAAGTATAAGTTTAACTAAACTATTGATTTGAACAGCATTAAAACCTTCCTTTCGTAGAACAATTGTCATCCTATAGTCGACAGGACACTTTCTGAGATCAGTTTCAACTCGTATATCTTTCAATTTCAAGCTGCAAGGAGCCTGTGATTGCAATTCAATCATTCATAATATAATAACAAGGTGAAAATATTGATATTCATTTTCAAAGAAAAGCATTATTTAATTTTCCAAATCTATAATGATTGAATGAATGATATTGATAAAATTTATTTCATAATTATTAGCATTACAGCAAAATTTCTGCTCTGTTGTCGTGTTGACTTCTAATGGTTTGAATCAGTTACCAGTGATGGCTATTGCTTAAAAAACAAAGCGGTTTACTTGTCTCACAGAGTGAGAAAGATGCATAATCGAACAAGGGATAATGTATCGAACAAGGGATAATGTATCTGACCTTGGTCACAACAAGCATTTATCGTTCGAATGTTCGAACGGACACAATTATTTCTTACGGTTATCTGTTTCGACCGAATATAATTATTTGGATAATTTATCTGACCTTGGTCACAACAAGGAATTATTGTTAGAATGTTAGACCGGATAAAATTATTTCTTACGGTTATCTGTTTCGACCGAATATAATTATTTAGATAATTTATCCAACCTTGGTCACAACAAGAATGTATTGTTAGAATGTTCGACCGGATACAATTATTTCTTAGGGTTACCTGTTTCGACCGAATTTAATTATTTGGATAATTTATCTGACCTTGGTCTCAACAAGGAATTATTGTTAGAATGTTCGACCGGATACAATTATTTCTTACGGTTATCTGTTTCGACCGAATATAACAATTTGGATAATTTATCTGACCTTGGTCACAACAAGGAATTATTGTTAGAATGTTCGAACGGATACAATTATTTCTTACGGTTATCTGTTTTGACAGAATATAATTATTTGGATAATGTATCTGACCTTGGTCACAACAAGAATTTATCGTTAGAATGTTCGACCGGATACAATTATTTCTTACGGTTATCTGTTTCGACGGAATATAATTATTTGGATAATTTATCTGACCTTGGTCACAACAAGGAATTATTGTTAGATTGTTCAACCAGATACAATTATTTCTTACGGTTATCTGTTTCAACTGAATATAATTATTTTGATAATGTATCTGACCTTGGTCACACCAAGGAATATTGTTAGAATATTCGACCGGATACAATTATTTATTAGGGTTAACTATTTTGACCGAATATAATTATTTGAATAATTTATCTGACCTTGGTCACAACATTAGGAATTATTTTTCGAATGTTCGACCGCATACAATTATCTCTTACGGTTATCTGTTTTGACGGAATATATATATATATTATAATTATTTGGATAATGTATTATTGTTAGAATGTTCGACCGGATACAATTATTTCTAACGGTTATCTGTTTCGACCAAATATAATTATTTAGATAGTTTATCTGACCTTTGTCACAACAACGAATTATTGTTAGAATGTTCGACCGGATACAATTAATTCTTACGGTTATCTATTTCGACAGAATATAAATATTTGTATCGGTTATCCATCGTCACTCGAGTCATGTAAGTCGCCCTGTGTTATATACAGAAACTTCGGGTTAGTGTGGGTCGGGGATGTAGTGTAATCAGAGACAACATCTGTGGAGGGTGTTTGTGGAGGGGGATATAAATTGTTCCCACTTTGGGGGATATAGACCGGAACTTTGAGGACGCCAACTTGAGATGGCCATGTGTGTGTGGGATATTGGGCTATTCCAGTTTATATACATGATATAAGTACCCACCTATGGAAGAGAACAAATAATTGAGGGGGGGGGGTTCATTTCCGTAGGTAAAAGTCTCTTCCATAGGGGGGTACTTATATAAACTGGAATAGCCCATTTTGTTTGTGTCCGGCGGTGGTGCGGATTACAATGCTGAATTACTGATGAATTACTTTATTGAACACAAATGTATAAGATGGATTGTGATAATTCACAATCCTCCGCTTGAAATTGATTCTGTATCGTAAAACTGAAAATTGATTTATTTTGAAAGAACTTCATGAAAATCGTGGCAGAAATGATAACCGGATGTTTACATGTGAAATGAACCGGTGCATCGGTATATTTTAACCGCACGATTCTGACAATCTCATTGGTTAATCCAAATCGTCCCGTGTGGCACGACACGAAAACGGCACCTATCTTCTAATTCGTATCGTTTTACACGGCACGATTGACACCAACACGATATGCAAACTAGTAAAACCAAACGAACCTCGTGTCCTCATTAAAAAAACGGCACGAGACGAACACGGGACGCACACGATACGCGTGCGGTCAAACGATACACTTACACGCCGACTATACTGTACAACAGCCACCTCTCTACAACAGCCAGTTTTGCATCTTCCCATGGGTGGCTGTAGAGAGGTTGCACTGTATTTCATTTAAGGAACAACATCACATGTCTTGTCCCATTTATGGCACAAGGGTAAAGCATACCTGTAAGTCTCTGTAGTTCCAGTTTCTGCTTCTGTTGTTCTGTCTCCGAGTTCCGTAATCGTGCTAAATATAGAAAATAGGGTAACATACACCAGTGATGAATTAACCCTTAGCCTGCTGAGAACGAAACTTGTCGTCTGCTGTTCTTTTATATTTTGTCTTCGTTCTCGATAAACATATGGTGTGAATGACAGCACATAAGCATCATTTCCATTGGAAATGATTGTTAAGTGCTGTCAAACACATATATTCATGAGAAGAAATGGAAAATAAAAATAAGAAACAGACGACAAAATTAAATTCAACATGGCACGGGTTAAATGCGTCCGCTGGACGTGAGCACAATTTACTCGTGTCCGGCATTTGCGTTACAATCCAAGTATCGGCACAAACTACAATTGACTTGATACTTCACATACTTCTCTATCAAAATCAATAATTTCCATTTCCACAACCGTAAGTCCAATTCACATACTTCTTTATCACCAAACACCATACACATCACAAATGTAGCCCCCAATGATCCAGGTCAAGATACTCTGAAATTCGCGTTAGTATTTATTTTTAATCTGCGTTTTTAACTACCAAATAGATCCAGAATACGCTGTCCAAATTACAGATTCGAAACTTCCACTACGTCTTAATCACCATCCATAGAGCCATTCTATACCAAACCATGCGGACCCCATGTCCAAGGTCAATGTGGAATTACTGTGAAATTTACGTTAAATATTTTGTAAAATCTGTGCTAAATTTTAACAAATATCTCTACAACCCTAAGTCCGATTGACTGTAACCAAATGCATACACACTGAGATCATCAAATACCTCGTCGGGCGCTATTTGCAGGCCGCGGCCATAGAGTTACACGTTTAGTCATTTATGTTTTGAACAAAATACCCAGAAATGAGACCCATGAAACCATGTAATAAAAAATAACATAGTTCGCAATACATCATGTAAAACACAGTGGTGAATTCTTCAACGTGGCACAAACATGTGCTCCATGACGAGCGGTGAGCGGTCCAAAAAGGAAAGCAACAGTGTGTGAAATACATGAAAATAAAACAAATGAAACGAAAGCCCCACAACGACATTCCCAAATAAACTATTGACTATAAACAGCACAGTACACGAGGATAAGACAACAAGGGTGTCGCATTGGAACGGCCTGTGATTAAAAGTCAAATGGGTTGGTGGAACCTTGTTAGCGCGGCTCCGGAAACCTTCCGCTTAACTGGCCCCAAATGGACTGAAAAATACAAAGCAATACTTAATATGTGTACCTTGAGTATATATAAGCGTCTTCCCTCGTTCAGCAATGCATTCAGTCATTACGGTATTTGAATCAGTGGCCTTCTGCAGGTTGATATTCGCCAATTCTGTAACAAAAAGACTAGCCATTGGTACACAAATACATACACTTGACATTAATCCTTTCATCACTGATTAACTAGCACGATGATTTGTTTTAAAAACAAACATCTGCAACATCCAGACAAATATTGTAGATCTTGATGAGCCGGTTCATCTGAAACTACAATGTCTGAAAATGTTGCTTTTATGATCTGTGGGATTGAAAATGCCTTGTGTCTCAGGGGCCCGTTTCACTAAACTTCGTACGACTAAAATGTTTGTTAGTGCACATTTATAATCGTCTGGAAATCTCAACTGATGGATTTACATTTACTGGGCATAGGCTCAATAAATGTAAATCCAATAATTGCTTTCAAGAACACATTGCTAATGTGACTATCATAAGTTTGCACTTACGGACATTTTAGTCGTACGAAGTTTATTGAAACGGCCCCCAGAAGTGCGCAGACGTGGCGAAACAAATTATTGCTACATGACTGCCGTTATTCGACACCGTTCACAGCCGTGTTCAAACGCACAGCGCGTGCTGTTTTACCATGGCTGTAGACAATGTTCATCCCGGGGCCAATCCAACACCTACGTAATGCTTGTGTCTCATGACGTTACTAGAACGCGCCATTACGTCACCAGACCAGTTCACAACGTTCACACTGACATTTTGAAATTGATGCGGCTGCATCACGCGCCGTGTACTGTGGGCCCGGTATATGTATATGTAAATCATCTATTTCAATGAAACGGGTTATCAAAGTACCGAAAGTACTGCATATATGCTCAAATTGCATGATATTACCGACGGGAATGTAACAATAACGTTCGACCATGTCCAGCCATGGGTAAACGTTTGTCGTGGCACTCGGGAACTGTTTGAACCCACTGGGTTCAAACAGTTCCCTCGTACCAGTTTGTGACACCGGCGATAATGAGGTACCAGCAGTCCGACGTGTGAACTGGAATAAAATTCCAGAAGCTGTAAAACAGACGTATAACCGAGAAATGGCACTTGATTCTACCACCATATTGGATCGGTTTACCGCAGTCACCGCCCCCGCCGATGTTGACATGCTGTATACAACGATCGTAGACAAAATCGATAGTGTGACACGACGACACATACCTGTGGCACAATTTAGACATTTTCTGAAACCGTACTGGTCCAAAGAGTTATCTGTTCAACATAACCAAATGAAAACATTTCGTAAAATATGGGTAGCTCACGGTCGTCCACGTGACATCGAACATGCGTCATACATGGAATATAAAAAAGCTAAATGTTTATTTAGGAAGATACATAGACGAGCTGTTGACACATATGAAATAAATCTGCACAGCGAAATAGACCGCACGCTGGAGGTGGATAGTGCAACATTCTGGAAGGCGATTAACAGGCGTCGAAACGCTTCTCGTTCTAGTCCGGTGGCGGAAATGAAATTCGACGATAACATAGTTCGACAGCCAAACCATATTGCAAATGAATGGGGAAAATACTTCGCAAAATTATACTCGCCATTAGATCTACCAAGCTTCGATAATGACTTTAAATGTGAAATAGACACTTACATGGCCAATCAGGCAAGGATTGTGCATTGCTCCAATGAAGACTCCGAACAGGTGAGAAACGTCAGCGAAACGGAAATACATACTGGGCTACAGACGTGCAGAAACGGGAAATCTTGCGGCGTCGACAACGTCAATTACGAACACTTGAAATATGGAGGCACAGAACTTTGCCAGTTATTGGCAGTACTGTATACTGGCATGTTATTGACCTCACATACACCCAGTGCGATGAAAAAAGGGTCAATCATAACGTTACATAAGGGTGGACGCAAAGCAAAACATGACCCCAACAATTACAGAGCAATCACACTGTCATCCGTAATATTGAAATTGTATGAACGCATAATACTCAACAGACTGCAAGCCAGCAACTCGCTAGTGATGAACCCACTGCAATGTGGAATTTCAGAAGGGTCTCGGTTGCCTAATGACTTCTTTTGTGCTCAGAGAATCGGTTCTATATGCTCGTGAGAACAAAAGTACATTATATGTTTGTTTTCTTGACACGAAAAATGCGTTTGACACGGTCTGGCACACTGGATTATTGTATAAACTGATACGGACAAATATACACAAAACGTTATACTCTGCTATTTCCAGCATGTACACTGATATGTCGAGCTGTGTGCAGTATAAGGGACATAACTCTGATTGGTTTGTGATTAAGCAGGGCACGAGGCAGGGTGGAGTTATCTCCCCTGCACTATATCTCCTATTTATCAACGACCTCCTGCAACATCTACAGTCACTAAATGTCGGTTTCTCCATGAAAGGTGTAAACTTGTGCTGCCCAACGGTCGCTGATGACATGGTACTTGTGTCGTTCTCCAAACATGGACTAGATATGTTAATGCAAGCATGCCATGATTACTCGGTGAAGTGGAGGTACCAGTATAACGCGTCCAAAAGTGCAGTAATCGTCTTCAACGACACAAAGAATAGGTCGATTAATAACAACCGAATCTGGAAGCTAGGATGTGACATTATGCATGAATACGAACAGTACACCCACTTAGGAATTATATGTGACAAATACCTAGATTGCGGTGCTAACGTAAAACAAGGGTGCAACAAACTTCGTGGCACATTTTTAAGTGTGATAAACTGTGGCATATATGAGCGGGGATTGCATCCTTTAACATCTAAACACATATACATTTCCGCGGTACTACCAAAAGGTCTGTACTGTTATGAAATTTTGACGGACATCAGTGCTGATAACATTCTGGAACTGAAACGCGCGCACCGATTCTGCGTAAAGTATATGCAGGCGTTACCGTCCCAAACACGCAGCACGGTGGCTCTAAGCATGTTGGGGTTTCAACCACTGGAGACGGAAATTGATCGACGTAAACTCGTGTTTCTCCGACAACTGTGTGATCTTCCACCACACTTTCGCGCCAAACAAGTATTCCTACAACGCCTAATGTCGTATAAACATAATTTAACAGGCAGCATTCAAGTTCAAGGATTTATTCCCGACATCTACAGACTATTGAATAAATATTCCTTAGGGAATGTGTTAGATAGCTACATTGACACGGGTAAATTCATGTCACCGTATTGCTGGAAAGTGACTATTAAACGCCGTTTGTATTCAGTGGAGGATATACACTGGGTACGTACCATTGACAATGACCCGGATCTAAACACTTTCGGATTAATACATTCGGGTAATACACCACACACACTATGGTTATTAAGCAAATTGAAACCTCATATGTCCAGATGTTGTCAATCTGTAGTGAAGATGATTGGTAGAATGTATGATAGGTTTCAGCTGTTGACATGTCCGAAATGCAACGCACAGACACACGGCCTGGTAATTCACTGTGTTTACCATTGACCAGAAAACGAAACGGTGCGCGTTTGCTTGTGGGACAAACTCATACAAGTCTTTGGCATCGGGTTATATTCATGGTTTACATCCGTTAGCCCAGAGGGACAGCTACGAGCCCTAATCAATGGGGGCAGTACAAATCACATACTCTCTGAAACACAGCGTGCTCAGCTACTGGAAATGGCGGTCAGCTTTCTGCATAAAATGTGGACAATCCGTCCAGGTTAGGTCAGTGTAGTTTTATGCACATTAAGCAAGCTTAAATGAACTGAATACGCTAGAAATGTATTGCATGTATTCTTCCTTTTGTTGTTGCTGTTATGATAATAGCGACGTTATATTTGGAGATATTGCATTACATTAGTCTTTGTAGTCGCAATACCCCAAGGCGTCAATATTATTCTACCAGCTAATGTATTCAAATGTACCATGTATTCGTTTGCTATTTGTATCGTGTCATATGCTCTCCTTTTAAGGAGGAAATAAAGATTATATATATATATACAGCAAACGTTTACCCACGGCTGGACATTGTCGAACCTTATATTTACCACATGATCTATAAAATACACTACCATGCACAAATATGTTAAATCCAATCATGTCTGACGAATATCTGGTGACGTTTCACGTCTAAGAAGGTTATAGTAACTTGATAGAAAATTTATGCATCTGGCGACTTGACAAACAAAACAAATGTGCCCTCCCGCGTCACATTCCGCAAACTCCGTGTCTGAGAACCAAAGAACTTTTTTATGTTTTATGGCCTTACACATGGTCACTGACTTACACTATTTAAATTCATTCAGCCGAGCTAGTGAGCAGAACAATTGTAAAACTGTGCCACATTCACACATGAAATTGTCGATACCAACTAATCGAATTATTGACATCAATAAAATATAGTACTGGGTAAATAGTACAAATGCACCCTACACGCACCTGTAATTATTGATATCAAATAATCGAATTATCGAAATAATCGATTTTCCGATAGCAATAAATACTGAAAAAATAGTAAAACAATTATAATACACACCCAATTCTATGGTTTTCTCTCTGACTTTCGAATTCAGTCCGTCTTCAGTATCCTTTAGTTTCGTCTTCAGCTTAACGACCATTTCTGAAAATCAAAAACAGAATATCCGCACCAATACTCACAATAACGCGTGGCAGGGATGGTACAATGAGTAAAACATTATATTTATGTTTAGGAGCCAGGAAACTAGCAGAAAGTCAGAGAAATAAATTTGACTCTAAATGCATAATGGCACTCGTGAAATAAGGACATTTCACACCACTCAATGAAAATACATACACGAGACAGCTCATGAGCCAGTTTGCCTCAACTTCATTGTTGATATTGTGACCTAGTGTTGAAGGATGAACTTGTTTGACTCGCGTGAACGCCTACAAGAAAGCTCATGCTTTCGTATCACGGGGGTCGTTTCACTAAACGTCGTACGACTAAAATATTCGTAAGTGCAAATTTAGGATACTCTGGAAAATTTAATTCAAGGATTTACATTTATTGAGCATGCTCAATAAATATAAATCCAATGATTGTTTACAAGAAAACATTGTTAATGTAAAATTTACAGACTATCATCATTTTGCACTTATGAACAATTTAGTCGTACGAAGGTTAGTGAAACGGGCCCCAATTGCACTAGTTTGTTTATTATACCACGGTGGGTATAGCACGTTAGGCGCACCTGGGGACAGTTTCACTAAACTTCGTACGACTAAAATGTTCGTAAGTGCAAAATTATGATAGTCTGTAAATTTCAGGTCAAGTATGTAATGGTTTATATGATGCAAACACATGTGCCTTGTGCTTGGGATCACCAGTAACGGGATCATTATTATAAATCACGGTAGGATGAAGCGTGACAGAACCTTTGTCAACAGATGGCGATATTCGGCCACTTTCATCAATATTTCATTCGGGAATTTATGTGAATCAAATATTCCATTTAAATCAGATTTTATCAAACTAGTTTCAACTGCCGTAATCCATTTAAATTTTCATTCTGTGTTAGTTGGCGTATTTTTGTAGAAGCTGTGCATAATGGTATAACATACTGATGAAAATTTTCTCTATCATTTGAATGATTTGCCCAAAAGAAACCATTTCTGTTTGAATATCTACCTATATTGGAACTACACCAGTTTCGCCATATACCACAACATTTGCATTGAGTTTAATGCGGTACAGCACATATACCCCGGAAACTACTGTCTGTTTCACGAAACCTGCCCAAATTGTACGGCCATATAAACAAGGCAAACACAATATTTGTTTTGATAATATTACATTTTATCAAAGTTTAAGAATGAGCCTTCTTTTTATTTCATGAAATTTGGTCAAATATTGATTTTATGTATTTGTCTATGGAAATTTAATATGGGGGGAAACGAGGCGGAGGAGCTGTGCGAGGAATCAAAAACAAAAAAAAAATGGAATTTGACTTCGACACCTGGCTAGATAGCTTGGAAATGATGTAACTAAGAAAATAAATGCTAAATTTTGAAAATCGGTCCAGTATTTCTGAAATTCGAAAAATTTCCCCATGTTAATTCCCAATAGACATCTTCACTCTGTCTATGGGAATTTAACATGGGGGAATTTTTTGTTCGCAATAAAATCAATCTTTGACCAGATTTCACGAAATAAAAAGAATGTTCATTCTTAAAGTTTGCTTTAATTTAATAGTATCGAAAAAAATGTTGCTTTTGCATTGTTTATATAGCCGTACAATTTGGGCTGGTTTCGTGAAACAGACAATAATAAATATATGATACTTTTCTACTGATGACTCGGTCGTCACTATCGTAGCCGTTTCGGCGTTATTTCCAAGGCGGCTAAAATTATTATGGATGTGGTCACCGGCAGATGCTAGTATGCCATTTCTGAAGTATCTACACAATAACACATGTATATTAACCCATCAACGGCTGTGATATGTAAGAAAATGTAGCCAGAAATGAGTCTAATTGCAGGGTAACGTTTCACTAAACTTCGTACTACCAAAATGTTCGTAAGTGAAAATTTCGGATCGCCTGGAATGTTCAATTGATGGATTTACATTTATTGAACATAGGCTGCATACCCAATACATACCAATCAAATAATTGTTTACGAGAAAACATTGTTAATGTGAAATACAGACTATCATAATGTTACACATACGAACATTTTAATCGTACGGAGTTTAGTCAAACGCCCCCCTGGTGCGCGTGATGTACTACACGCATCGTGTGTAAGTACTTACCTGTTTCTTTCGTCAGTTTGTCATTTAAGATCAACACAACTTTGGCTTGGTCTGAAACTCCAGTCTCCAATTTAACATTCTCCTTCTGAAGAGTTTCTGAAAATAGTCAGCGTTTATCCCACTGAGACGGTGGATTACCCAAAATCCTTCACACCCATGACACAGAATGTTATTGTATCATTAAATTTATCATACAATTTTCAACAAAAAAAACAACACCAATTGATCTAGCATATACCACATTAATGAAGATAACTACGTCCGAAAAGTAAATTACACAACCCTCGTGACTATCACGTTTCTAAGTAACCTGTGTATATTATCAGCTAATATGTATTCAACATGCTGTGTGACATCACTAGAATACGTGCCTGGGGCCCGTTTCACTAAACTTCGTACGACTACAATGTTCGATGGTGCAAATTTAGGATCGTCAGGAAATTGATGAATTTACATTTATTGAGAATAGGCTGCATGTGTAGCATATGCTTAATAAATGTAAATCCCATACTTATTGACAAGAAAACATTGTTAATGTGAAATTTACAGAGCATCACAATTTTGCACTTACGAACATTTTAGTCGTACGAAGTTTAGTGAAACTGGCCCCAGTGTCCTCATATCAAGTTTATCAGACCCGAGACAGAAACGGTAGAAATTCCTTGGCGAGCAGCGGAATATCTAAGCGTTTCCTAGCTGGTTTGATAACGTTTATATCAAAGAATAATATCAGACACGCCATGTGAGTTTGCACCTTCGGACATCTGCTTAAGCAGTAGTAAGGGAGTCAAAATTATACCACTTACCGTGATATCATTTATAACCCTTTATAATACCCCCACCACCCCCGAAAAATCAAAACATTGGTTAACGAGGAAATTGTCACCCGACAGCAAATTTATGAATTTTTGGAGAAAATAATTTTGAAAAGAGGGAGTCAAAATGAGTCCCAATTATATTGGTAATTGACTTTTGAAAAAATATATTGGTGTCATAAATACATCATGTTTTTTTCACGTCCAATTGAACAGATACATTTCATAGGTTATAAAAATTATTAGAGAAAATGGATAATACAATACAATTGGAATTGAAAGTTGTTAATGCCTGTGTTGAAGAAGTTTACGAAGAATACGGGGGTTATAGTCCTATATATAAATTCTATGCAATGAGAACACTAGGCGATATCTAATACATGAAATACCAGCGTAATTTATTACGCTCTGTTAAAAACGTTGCATTTACAATATTATACCGGCAATTATGTCAACTATACAAGAGGCAAATACGAACATTAAGACGGATAATGCGTATCGGATATGAAACTAAGGTGTATTATATAAAATTGTTAAAACCCAACGATTCGTTTACGAATGTACATTTCTACGATATCGCTTATAAAGATATTGGAAAATTATTATTGAACAGAAAAAAAAACTACTAATTAATTTATAGCCGAGTGTATTTTCCTTATCGAAGGTATGTAAACGGGCTATCTGGAATTATTTTTCATCAACCTCGAGCGGTCTTATAGGAACACCGTTGTCATACTTTGAGTGTATTTTTCCTTATCGATGGTATGTAAACTGGCAATCTGAATTTATCAATTTTATCAACCTCGAGCGGTCGGATAGGAACGCCGTTGTCATACAGTTGTTTACCATAGCGACCACATTTTTAGGGATAGAAATAAAAAAGATTTAGCTCCCACCGAGGCTCGAACCCGCGCCTCGGTGGACCTAAAACACTCAAGCTTGGGCATGGTGGCGTGTGCTTTGATTCTAATATCATTTTTTAATTTTTCATATCTCCCCATTTCTTCCACCACGGATTCAAACTCTAAATTTGATATTTTCTTATCTGCCAACGCTTTGGACACTATAACGTCGATGCTATTTTTCTTAGACCTGACGAGAACGGATATTCTATCATGTTTTCTACATTTTTTCTCGAGTTTTCCTCCCGACGCCCTAATTACCATACAAGATATTCCAGATAAAACGGTAATTCCACTCAAAACCCCTTCAAGTGGAACCGTTACAATTGTAGATAGCGTTGCAGCAGTACCCGCACCACTCATTACAGATAAACTTGCCAGAACCGTACTAGATTCTTCAGCTATATTCGCCGCGCGCTTATATTTTTTAGCGTGTCTTTTTCTTTTTCTATATTCTCTAACTAAAATATCCTGCATAGCGACGATATTATTTAACCTAAAATCTGAACTTCTTTCGTTAATTGGACACAGTGTTGATGGAGTGGTATTGACAATTGGAAACGGTGATTCGTTCATGATTTTCAATATATTAGTATTTACAAATTAAGTTCAATTAGTAATGAGACAATAGTGGAAGAACTCTCTGGGTCAGCGATTTTCGTAACAAAGTTAATAACACTACCTTCGGAAAGTCTAATTAGATCGTCATCGGCGAACGAAACCACCCACGAACTATCTCCAGCGGGTTTAGTGACTCCAATTGCCCGTTCTTCTCCATCTACTACGAGATTTATCGTGACCGCGCCCACAGGTTTACCATTAGCATTAACCGAGCAGACCGCGATTCGGAGAAGTGTACCTGGAGCTGTCATGGTGTATCCCCCACAGTTATTACTCGCTTTGGCACCGAACGAATATTCAGGGAGCCCCTCAACCAATGAGCCCCGCTTCTCAGCCCAAACTGTTATCACACGTTTTTGCGTTTTCATTTTTTTTAACAATCCGGCAAGCCCCCCGATAGAGGTATGGGCCTCAGCACGAACCTTTTCAGCGGTCTCCTCAAGCGCTTTGGTCGGGGCTCTACGAGCATGTTTCAGTTTATCAGAAACTTCGGTTATTTTACTGTCTAGTTCGGTAAGTGCCGCTTCTCTGCTGAGAGAGTCCTCTAAGCGCAACGCATCATAAGCCTCCGTAATGGTCGCCTGGTGGCCTTCTAGGGCTTTTTCAACACCCGACCGGGCATCTTTTTCAAATTCGGTTATTTTCCCGTCTAGTTCAGCAACCGCCGCTTCTCTGATGAGAGAGTCCTCTGAGCGCAACACCTCATAAGCCTTCGCAAGGGCCGCCTTGTGGTCTTCTCGGACTTTATCAATACCCGTTCGGACCCCCTCAACCCCCAACCGGGCCTCCTTTCGAAATTCGGTTATTTTTTCGTATAGGTCAGTAAGTGCCGCTTCTCTGTTGAGAGAGTCCTCTGAGCGTAACGCCCCATAAGCCTCCGCAATGGCCTCCTTGTGGTCTTCTCGGACCCCCTCAACCCCCGACCTGGTCTCTTTCAGAAATTAGGCTATTTTCCCGTCTATTTCAGTAAGTGTCGCTTCTTTGCTGAGAGAGTCCTCTAAGCGCAACGCATCATAAGCCTCCGCAATGGCCTCCGCAAGGTTCACCTGGTGGTCTCCTCGGACTTTATCAATACCCGACCGGGTCTCTTTTCGAAATTTGGTTAGTTGTTTGTCTAGTTCAGTAAGTGCCGCTTCTCTGATGAGAGAGTCCTCTGAGCGCAACACCTCATAAGCCTTGGCAAGGGCCGCCTGGTGGTCTTCTCGGGCTTTCTCAATACCCGACCTGGCCTCTTTTCGAAATTTGGTTATTTGTTTTCCTAGTTCGGTAAGTGCCGCTACTCTCTGATGAGAGTCCTCTCAGCGCAGCGCATCATAAGCCTCCGTAAGGTCCGCCTGGCGGTCTTCTCGGACTCCCTCTATACCCAACCGGGTCTCTTTTCGAAAATCGATTATTTTCCCCTCTACTTCAGTAAGTGCCGCTTCTCTGGTGAGAGAGTCCTCTAAGCGCAACGCATCATAAGCCTCCGTAAGGTCCGCCTGGTGGTCTTCTCGGACTTTATCAATCCCCAACCAACCGGGCCTCTTTTCGAAATTTTGGTTATTTTTTCACCTAGTTCGTTTAGTTCGGTATGCGTTTCTTCACGACTTTGTGTATTCACAGCCAGGGCATATTCTCTAAGTTGTGATAGTAGACTCTTGTGAATATCGTCCGTGGCCACCGATATAGTTCTATTGATCAAGGCCTTTGTTTTTTGGGTAGTTAAAAAGTCGCCCTCTGTCGGGATGAATCCCCCTTCTGCCGGTTCCAAATTATTTGAAATTGTCACCCAATCCCGATTGGAATTGAAGAACTACCTGGTCCGTATATACTCATTTCAATAATGTTGATAATATATATATATAAATTACGAACATGCGTTTAATTCTATATAATTTTCTTAAAATTAATTAATTTGAAATTTCTAGGACGACCGAAATCGGGTAATCGTTCTTCAACTCTCGCCCTTTATCATCAAGAATAGAAATCTTCAACTCGTGGATGTGTCCCGATTCCAAAACATTCATCTCGGGGTGTGGGAAGTCTAAGGTCAGGGTCTCAACAAAAAAACAGTCGCTGGCGGGCACGGTTTTCAGTAATGTGCTGGGAGTGCCGTCTACCGTGTTGTACGATGTGTTCACCCGATCCAGGTGCACCCCGAGAGTTTTCGTGACGGCGAAGTTTACTGGGGTCGTGCCGACGTGCTCGCCCGGATCAAACATCCCATCATCGTTGGCAGGGTGTGTTATTTTAAATCCTAACAGTGAGCCCAACCCCGGTGAGATCCTTAAACGCCTCTCAACGGTCAATGTCGTGAGCCCCGTGGCTTTCGAGATTGCGAGAGTGACTATACCGGGAATCTTCGCCGCGACAAAAGCTTGGAGATCTCTGAAACTCCAAAGGCCATGAGGTACTATTTCATACTCGTCAATATCTCCTAAGAAAAACTCGAGTGTTTCGATGTTTTGCCAGCCTACCGTGAAGGTGATTGATCTGAGGCCCACCCGGCGTTTTCCGCAGCAGTTGTCGATTGACTTTTGAAGTTCACAACTCCCTTTTTTAACATTAGTGATAGTAGCAAACATAATAATATCTTTCAATGGATACCAAAGCATTTAGCTTTAATTCTAATGCAAAGTACGCGGTCGGAGGTAAATACACGCAAAAAGACGTTGTTAACCACCTTATGCGCCCAACCGTAACGGTTAGACCGGACTGTGGCTTTGCCACGAATTTCCCTAACATCTTTGAACAATATAGGCTGCCCAAGATTACTACGATGGAGGCCGTGAACTGGTGGAAAGCAACACCGATGCAGTTTTGGCAGAACCAAATAAATTTCGCTGTATGGTGCGCAACAGGCGGGTGTGGAGTTTCACATAAAGACCATCTGACATCCAAGAATGTCATGCTCCGAAGTGTCTACAACTTTCATGCGTATTATACTATTAGGAGGATTCTCAAAGAACTAGGTATTTCACTACCTCAAGACGACGCCTGGGATCCCATTTCCAACGCATACGACCGTATGGCGTTTGAAAGACTGTGTAACGAACTAAACGTTTCAAAAGACGCAGATTGGAGACAGAAAGTATTTCTTACCACCACCGGCCTCGGCGACGATCTCATTCGGGGCCAGTCCAGGAATTGGACGAAGACTGATTTTAGACACGATCAATCCGGCGACCACATCGTCAGTCGGAACGCCGGGAATTTTGACCCCGCGACGATGACTTTCGGGCCGGAAGTGTCTGGAGGTCGGCACTGCGGCGTGTTTTCTTGTAAAATGTTACCTCCGAAACGGGCTCACGTCGATTACATACAGCAGGCTGCTGAGGTTCAGAACGCGTGGGGTACATTTATGTCAGATACGGGTCTAGGGTTCACGCAGGCCGGGGTTACTCGCGTCAACGACTCCATTCGCACGTACGTCTGTGCCATCCTCGGCGCACGGAAGCAAACTCGCAGTTCTATACTGGGCACGGGAACAGCGTTTGATGCACAAAAACAATTCTTAACACCTGTAGAGGACGCCATCTCAGCTAGGGTGGACCTGGAGAAGGCGATCAAGAATTATCAAGACGTTTTGCAGAATGCCAGCACTCCAGTAGACTATGTATTTGGAATAGGTCTTTATATGGCGCCGAGCAATATGATACTACGAGACGACCCGGTTGAAGGTTATAATAATCAGATCGTAATCGCCACCGCCAATCAAAAAATCGGCCACAACGGTAACGTGAACACGGATATCATCAAGCGCACCCCCAACATGATCGGGCGCGGAGTTGAAAATTCAAATAAATTTGAAAAAGATTTCATAAAACCCCCAAAACACAAAATAGATACACCTCCCTCAACACAATCTGGATTGAAGTTGAACCCAGTACCCCCAATTCGTAAATTGGATGCACCATCGAGTCCCCCTAATCCAATCATCAACAATGTTGAAATTGGAACAGGAGCGGAAACACCAATCGAGATTGGAAGCACAACACACGAGGAGGAGAAATTAGCGCTCGTCGTCGCCCTCGTGGCGATCGGACTATTTACGCTTTGGTTTTAGGAACTCTCTGGCGAAGAATAGTAGGAGACCGGCGATTGCCACTATTAGAGCCCAAGTATTTGTAGCTAGCCATCCGGCCGTTTTTGATAATATAGATAGCAAGTAAGAAACGATACTTCCGATCAGTCCAGGTAGTGCGGCAGCCGCCTTTTCGGCTAATTTAGCCAGGAGACTGTCGAGGGCTTTTAGTTGTTTTTTTACCCACTCCTTGGCTCCACCGGATGGCGCGAGTGGTGGTGGTGTGGGTGCTGGCGCGGGTGGTGGCCCCGCACCACCAGTGAAAGCTAGAACTATGGTCGATATAGTCATGCCGATAGCCGCGAGGATGCTTGCTATCGTGATGCCCTGTTCTCTGAACAGAGTGCGAAGACGCTCACCGAGTGCCGTCTCCTCGTGCAGGACCTCGAGATTGTTTCGCGGATCAGACTTATTTGGGTGCGGAGAGCCTCACGGTTAGTCGAGGTAGCCTCCAAACGAGCTGCTCTTTCATCCCGCAACGACTGCAGGCGTTCGGTGATCCGCTCGGTAGATTCTCTATCGTCACCGGCTTCCTCCAGTTTTCTTTCTTCTAACGCGATATGTTCATCCAGCGACGAGAGTTTGGAGAGGTTAAGGACCAGTTCGCCCCGGACCGTTTGCATAACCTTCTCGAGGCCCCGGAGTTCGAGAAGAGGTAACAGTGGGTCATCGTTAGACAGGTTGAGTATTTCGTTTTCGCCGTACGTGGTCTCCATCGTGTTAATAGCGTCGGTGGCTACTTGAGAGAGTTCGCTGAGCTCGACAGTTTCTATCACGGAGGCCGTCTTCGCCATCGTTTCGTCGGTAGACTGTAGGGCCTCTACAGCGCGGGTCGGCATAATTTTTTTACCCCTCTTCCAATCTACGAATCCTAGTTCGCTCCTTATGATTTCACCACCGCCCCGGTTTCCTGCAATGGTGTTTAGCGATAGGGGTTTACCGTTCATCATGTTAACTATTGAGATATTTGATGATTTTAGTCTCAACTCGAACTTAGAGTAGTCGCGTCCGACAGACGGGACCAGACCGATTTCTGCAAAACGGTTGTAGTAGTCGTCATCCCTCGAGTAATTCCCGACTTTGACCAACGCTGCTGGTAGCGCCACCTAATTCCCCCGATTGCGATTGGATTGGACTGGAGGCTGTATCAAGGGTGTTTCGTCATTATCATCATCTATGTCATCATCATCCGCATCGAGGTAATCGTTTCTGCCGATATCATACATTTCATTATCGTAATCATCCATCTTTATAATTTTCTTAAAATTAATTATGTATTAAAGACAAAACCATACGGGTTTAATATAAATTCACTAAAAATATGTCTTCGAGTCAATACGGTCGCAAACTCAATCCATACCGCAGACTCGGGGCGAAAGGCGTGAGACAGAGTGTCGTTATTACGAACAACCCATCAACGATCGACCAGAACCAGCAGCTCTTGGTCCGCTTCCCCAACCTCGGAGCTAACGACGTTATTGTGCCGGGGACTGTTCGCCTCGCTTTCACTATTTCGCTGACGTCGACGGACGAGGACCGAACCGTCGTTCAGAACCTGGGTCGCGCCATCGTCAAGAAGACCATGATGAAGATTTCTGGTAATGAGGTGATGTCGATCGATGACAGCGACGTCTACCATTGTTATCAGGACCTGTGGAAGACGGCTCAAGAGCGCGAAAACACGGTCTATCAGGGTATTGACACGAGCAAAAATAAGAACGTAACCAAACTAAGAATCGGGGCTGGTAACAAGGCAGATAACAACGCGAGCGACAACGCGGTCGCGGGTGCTTACGGCAACCGCTTCTACATCCCGCTCGACTTTGAGTTGCTGGAGAGTAACATGCCCTACTATCAGAGTGCTTTGGCTGACCGCCTCGAATACGAACTAACGTTCAACGACTACGGCCGAGTTCTCATAGCCACCGACATGTTATCGACGTATACGATCGATAATGTTTCGCTGGAGTACGACATGGTCACGATGCCCGAACTCGCGCGATTTATCAGAACCCAGTACGCCGGGCGCGTTGCCATACTTTACGACCGAGTTCTTCGCCATCGCAAGATGACGAAAGACAAAGGCGACACATTGTGGAATATTAATGTCAACGTACCCGCCCGCTCGATGAAAGGTATACTGATGTTGTTCGAGGATGCTCGGTTCGCGTTCGGTGCTAGAAAAACCGACAAATTCTATAACCCCAAAATCACGAAGGTAGAGGTGATGATCTAGGGAGTATCCAATCAACTCTACAGCGCGGGTCTTCGCGCGCACCAGCAGTGGGATGAAGTAAGAAAGCAGTTTGCTGCCGGCTCTAAGCGCTCTCCGGAGGTTGCAGCAGTTGCCAAAGACCTGCATCTCTCGGCCGTCTCCCTCGCGGAGTTCCTGAATACCAAATACGCGTTATGGCTAGACATGCGAGCCAGCGATGATGACCAAATACACGGTAGCGGACGCCAAGTTGAGAACGCTAGTGAGGGTGTGACGATCCAGATAACCAAAGAGGCGGACGGAGCCGGGCCATTGAACGTGTACTTATATATAATTACAGACGCAAAACTTAACATCGAAGATGGTCGATACGTCTCAGCACTCTACTAAATCTAACGATTTATTAATAAAAAAATCATCTAACGATTTATTAATTAATAATTTTGAAAAAATTAAGAAAATTAGCAATCAATACCAATTCACGATTGGAGATGCTCACTCTGCCATAATATGTGGGCAGACAGGATGTGGAAAAACGGTTTTCATCCTCGACTTGCTCGAGGAGTCCTACCGCGTTGCCTTTCGTCACATTGTGATCCTGTGTCCCACTGTGCGGCACAACGATACTTATCAGCGGCGCCCATGGATATGGACCGACCCTGAGGTATACGTTATTGATCCCGGTGATAGGCTTCACGATTGGTTGCGTGGTTTATACCAAAGATTCCAGGGTGAGCCACCCTATACGTGATTGACGATTGCTCGGCCAAGGCGGCGATGACCAAAAAGAAGGACATGCTCTCCGAGCTCGCATTTTCTGGCCGCCATGCTAGGCAAAGCGTTTGGATATCCACTCAAAAGTACAACGCCGTCCTCAAGGATCTGCGCGAGCAAACGAAATGGGTCGCCCTCTTTCACTGCAAGGACCGAGACTCATTCGATGACTGCCTTCGAGAGAATGACGTTATCCCAACGCGCGAGGAGCGCCTGGAGGTTAAACAGATGCTTTCGGAAACTAAGCACGCCAAGCTTCTGCTAAAGACTGATCAACCAACTGCTTATAAAGTTATCAATTAATTAATTTTAAGAAAAGTCTAGATCCAATGGATCGCGAGCCCCAACTTTCAGATTTCTATGTACCGTCAGAGCCCCAAAAAGACCGCGAGATCGCGTTCATCGTCGTGGGAATGGGTGTGGTGGGTATCGTCACCTACTATATCCAATCGAGATTTTAAATTAATTAATTATTTAAAAAACATTTTTTTTTATAAATATATATATAGAACGATGTTAGTTGACGATCTTTATTACGCTATGATCGATGTAGGCTACACTGCCCTTAAACACCGTTTACCTGGTGCAAAGAGTATGATTCATCTGGCCCGAGATTCTCTCGAGACGTGGCGCGAGGACAAAAAAGCGGCCACCCTTTTCGCAAAGCGGATGTTATATTCCTCCTCAACTCCAATCGATGAATTAGATTCCTCCGAGTTCCTTCAGAACTTAACCTCCAAATGTGATTGTACTTCCAACAAAGGTTTATTATTAACGACGCAGTTACCGGACGAACTGGCGAGGGCATTTTGGAGATTGTCCGATATATTAGAATACTTCGCATACGATGAACACGCGCAAACTTGATACCAAACTATCGGTTCGCCTAGCGCGCAAGCTGGCAAACACATACTACAGCCCCCGCGGCTACTGGAAGGGACTCGCTGCCATCAAGAACCTCGAGTCGGCGACCAAGGTTTCAGAAACGCTGTCAAGGAATGGCTCAAGAAGCAGGCCATCTGGCAGATATATTTACCCGCGCCTCACAATATTCCGCGCCCGAAATTCGACGTGCCGGTGCCGAACCAAGTTCACCAAGCGGATCTCCTGTTTCTACCTCACGATCGCGTCGGTCGCAAGACGTACAAGTACGCACTGACAATCGTTGTCGTAGCGAGTCGTTATAAGGGGGCTGAGCCGTTGGCCACTAAAGAGTCTAAGGAGGTGGTCGAGGCTCTTTCCCGAATATATAAGAGGAGTCCTCTCAAATGGCCGAATCTTCTCCAGGTCGATCCCGGCCGCGAGTTCATGGGCGCGGTCTCTCATCTATTGTCTAAGCACAACGTTTCTGTCAGACGCGGCCGTGTCAACATCCACCGGGACCAGGGGATCGTGGAGCGCTTCAATCGAACCCTGGCTGAGAGACTGTTCGGACACCAATACGCCAAATAACTTGTAGACCCCCATTCACGATCGACCGAGTGGGTGGCCGTGGTCTCCGCACTGAGGTGACCAGATTGATAGGTAAAACGCCTGTAGATGCTATCAAGTTTAAAAGGGTGACGAGCAAGCCCTCTGCCGTCTCGCGCGGGCGACCCGTTGGTTTCGAGGAGCAACGGCTTCCATCAGATATTGACGTCCTGTACCTCTATCAACCGGGAGAGCTCAAAGGTGGCAGCCGCCGCGCGACTGATCCCGTGTGGTCTCTCAATGTATATCATCTAGATCGATCTATTACCAAACCTGATGAGCCCGTGCTCTACTATTTGGATGATAGGCCATCTCGAGGGTTTGTTCGCGAAGAACTTCTTATGGTGCCTTCTGACACCCAGCTACCCCCGGATCGTCAGAGTCTTTAGAGAGGTTCTGTATGTATTCCGTCTGGTAACACGCGTCTTTTATCGTAGTACGCCGAGAGTCCTAATTTTTGTTGACAGTACGTTTTCATAACGTCGTCTTTCATTTTAAATCCTCTATTTTGTGCTACATCTATAATGTGTTTTCCATCTTCTGTAGTTTCACTTAGTACTCGTTTATATCTATCCCAATTTAAATTGTTAGTTCTCTTGGACATTCCTTTCGCAGAGTTTTTATTAATTTTAATTTGTTCCAAATTATCTTTAGTGGAATTAAATTTTTCTACGAAATAACACTTACTAGATAACACTATCGCCCTATCTCCGCTAAATTCCATTTTGAAAAGTCCGGGCTCTCTTTCGCTCCATTTATCCCAAGCCAACCATTTCTTTTTTTCTTTTTCAAACTCGTCTAGTAAGTTAGGTCTAATCAATTCCTCTATCGTTTTTCCACTAACTCCTATATACATACTATCAGTATCCATCTGTATTAATTCCAAGTGTTCTCTTTTTACGTATTTGTCTAGAAATTCGTAGTAAAATTCCAACATTCTCAATTTAGCTAGTTGATAAACCGCTATTCCACAATGGAATGGTCTCTTTACCGCACACCTGGGTTTTCTTGAATATATTTCGTACGCATCTCCTATCTCTTCCAAATCGCCAAAGAATGCAGATCTTAATGCTTTGTCAACACAGGTTTCGTTTTGTGTATATGTCGTATTTAAATGTCTCTCCGTTGCCTCTATCATTTTTACACAACACGAGTTTCCTAATAATTTCATTATGTCGGCTACTGGTTTCTTATTTTGTTCTACATCACCTGTTCGTCTTGCGGCTGTAACTTCTTTTGCGAACCATTCGAACGGTTTTGCGCTAATATAATCTATAACACGATGAACTCCAGTTATTTCTAGGCCGTGTTTTAAATACCATTTCAACAGTGGCGCGTACAGCAATACTTTAGTGGCGGTCATAGATCCCACCAATTTTTTTCCATCTCCTCTTGTTCGGCCAGTATCTTTTAAATATTTTAACATGTGTGTGGGAACTTCATCAACCTCTACTTCTCTGTTTATAAATATTGGGGACATTTCAGAAAACTTATCTTTTAAGTTGTGTGGAACTTCTATATCCACCTCCGCAAACCCAAACCAGTCTCCAGATAAAACTCTTTTACAAAACTTTTTAATAAATTCTCTTTATTTAACGTAGATAAATATAACGCGTTTGCATCGTGCCCCAAAATAGCCTTGCAAGGTTTGGAACCCACACTAATATTTGCAACACCAGCTTCTGCATATCGTGTAAATACTATTGATGGACCGCCAACTAGAGCGTCCTTCATCATTTCGTATGTTTCTTCTTTTGGTGCATATAGAGCATCCTCCGGTATAATCGTCTTTGAAGATTTTTGTTCTTTAATGGTTCCTCTCAATAAATATTGTATAGCTACTCCAGGTAGTGTTACCGCATCTTTGAAAATATCCACACCTCTGTGTTTATAAAATTCACACATTTTTTCCACCGCTTCTAGGAACGGTGCTACATCTAAATTGTTATAATATTTCAACCAATCTCTGAAAGTTTTCATATTATTTTCTTCCAAAATTCTACGACATTTACTTAATTCTGTTTCATCTATTAACATTTTCCCAGATAGTTTGGAATACCAATTCTCTATATCCGGTAGTCCTGGGTAATCCAGTTTGTCAAGAGAATCGAACCACTCATAAGGAAAGAAAGATTTCTGTCCTTTGCATTCGTAGGCTTTTATCCAACTATCGTAACTTACACCAGGTCCTAGATAAAGTATTACATCAAGAAATCTAAACTCTGGAGTAAATAGAAAATTGCGTTTGCCCGTTTTGCGACCATTACTTTCTTTGTTGTTGATGCCAGCTCGCCTACTAGGTATTTCTTTATTAAGTTTATATCGTACTTACTGCTGTTAAAACCTATAACCGGTACTTGCTCTATCCACTGTTCGATCTTGGCGATTTGGTTTTTACGTAAATGTTCTGTATTAAACCCATATCTTGACCACACTTCTTCTCTTATAGCTTTTCCCCTGACTTTCAAATCTTCTACGAATTTTTCTATAAGTTTTGCGAGATCTTTATCACAAATATGAGTTACTGTTCCTGAGAAATTATCTCCTATACTAACGCTTACCGGAACGTGCTCGGCTTTGTACTCTAGATTATTACCGAGAGTTTCAAATTCTGGGTTGAGATATGCCTCAAAATCGTATACTATCTGATATGGATAAAGAGTAGTGTCGCAACCGATCTTTATGTCTTTACCCGTTCTTTGAAATTCGCATTCGCACATAACTACTAGGTTGAATTTTTTGCTTCTTCTAATAAATGTATCTCTTCTCATAGTGGATGCGCGTTCTTCTTTTCTATGCTTTGCATGAATCTCACACCCGTGCCAGTTACAGCCGTGATATTGATATACGGTATTAGTTTCTGTACAGTATCCATCTACTGGAGCTCCTAAAACCCATATTTCACCCCCGTGTCCACACTGTTCGTGGTGAATGTGAATTCCCTCCTGCTTTTCCACAGAGTACATCCAATCGATCGCCCCATGACTTTTAGAACTTTTTGGGTAGAACGCTTTCTCGAACGACGAACGCGGGCGCTCTAAATAATTACCATCACATACTACTTTTGTCTCACCTTTCATACATTTTGGTCCGTGTCTCTTCATATTACTCGCTTTCGTGAATTTCTGCTTGCAATTATCGCAGGCGTAAATTTTAGATAGGTTTTTAAGGTTTTTTATCAGAAATGCGTGATTATTAAACAGTCCTATTGTCATTGGTTTATTACCTATTGCCTTATAGTGCGCTGGTACCTTTTTCAACCACCATACATTACATTGGGTGGGTTGATATACTTCTATACCGATTTTAAAAAACTCTTCAACCTTTTTCAGATCTGAAAAAGGAATTGGTGAAACCACATTACTACCGAAATATTGCTTACTAAGTTCTTTCGCCTTTTCTGTACATCTGTCAGGTCTTTTATCTGTCATATGCATAGCTAGACACCTGAACAGACAAAGATCGTCATTATACTTATCTAAAGAATACATACCTTTTTTATTCTTCAGCCATTCTGGAAGTTCTCCTCCTGCCGCTTCTTTGGATTGTAGTCCTAAATCTATTCCCCTACTGCCCTGTATTAGCTTTACAAAGACCTCTACCCATCTTACAAACTTCCACTTTGTATTTGGTCTGTCTATTTGTTCAGACATTATTCGTGTTTGCCCCTTATCTGACAGCCATTTTTGTGCATTATTATAGTTATCGTTTTTTCATTTTTAGTTTCCTCCATATGTTCTAGCTTGTAAGAATATGAATATCTCAAATAAAAATTTGTTGTTAGATACTGAGCGAGTTTATCGGACATGCGTTCAGACTCGTTAATGTCAATGTTTTTACGAAAGGAAAATGTAACTACCCGTCTTCCCTTTTCTACCTTTTCCAATGTTTCATCGTGATCCCTCAATATTTCTTCACCTTCTGCCACTATCGCGCGAACGAGAGAAGATTTTACCCAAGCTCTCTTTTTTGGTGCTTAACGCTAGCCCTTAGCTCCGCAATACTTTCTTTTTGAATTCTGTTACCAACTTCCTCTGCTAGTGAGAGGTCTTTAAATGCCCCTCTTTTATAGGCGCTGGTAAACCGCTTCATAAACGCCTCATTCTTTGTGGCATTTATCAGCTTTGTCAACCCCTTAACTCTCAACCGTGTACTATAAGTAATCCCTAGAGATTCGGCTTCTCTTCTCAAACTTTCTATTTCTGCTCTAGTTTCTGGCGTTATCATATTTTCTGTATATACTTTTGTATATATACTTTTGTATAACCTAGAAAAGTTATCTGTTCAATTGGACGTGAAAAATTTACATCATGTTTTTTTCCCGTCCAATTGAACAGATAAATTTCATAGGTTATATACATATATAATGGAGTGTGTGACTTGTTGTAAGACGTTTACGTGTAAAGACTATCTACGAAGGCATCTAGCGAGACGTAGAAAGTTTCCTTGTACACCCCCACAATTTCAATGCCCCAGATGCCCTTGTAAATTCGTTAGTGCCCAAACTCTTTGTATACATAAGCAGCTACGCTGTCCTGTGGCTAAAGGTGAACGTGGTAGACTAGAGCTGGTAGAATTAGTTGCTGATATGCGAAATAAATTAGCTATATCGGAGGAGAAAAATGGGGTGTTGGAATATAAATTATTGTACTCATTTTGATTACCTCATTTCAAAATTATTTTCTCCAAAAATTCATAAATTTGCTGTCGGGAGACAATTTCCTCGTTTACAAATGTTTTGATTTTTCTGGGGTGGTGGCAAAATGGGGGTGATTTTTCTGGGGTGGTGGGGGTATTATAAAGGGTTATAAATGATATCACGGTAAGTGGTATCATTTTGACTCCCTTACTACTACTGCTTAATTTCATGAAATATAATGATAAGCCATTAAACATCATTATATAAATAAATACTACTTGTTGGCAATCTTGTTGAGATAACCTAGTTTCAGTACTTTCAGTACTTTGATTCTGGTAGTCATAGGCAACCATCATCGCGATCGCTTGACTTTGCCGTGTAATACATTTACACTGCCGCTTGCCCTATAATCTTACCAATATCAGTAATTGTCTTTATTTCGAAATTCTTGAATATTGTGCTTCACATCAAACAGCTTTATTAACTGAGCCTGAGCTGAGCTACAGCTCAGGCTCAAATAAATAAATTTCTGGAGTGCGAGTTGATACCCGAGTTGGCAATATTAACGCAGGAGGTTGTGTATTGTGTACTACTTCTGAGCTACGACAGTTTGAACGATCTTGAAATATCATTGGCCAGTTTAATTTTTTTCAGTATTTTTTTTATTATTTTTAATGCAAACGGTGTAGACTCAGATCAGAGTGCACATATAAGCAGTCGGATCTGTGTTTATCTGTTTATCTGTGTAATCTGATCGTAATCTTTATTGCTAAGGAAATAAGCGCTAAAAGACAACATAGGAACGAACATCTATTAAATTGATTTGGAAAGGAAAACAACTATATGTGAGCCCCCAGTTCAACATTTGGAGTCCCACTTGGTGGTAGACATAGCATTATGGCTTTACTACCAGCAAAGTAAATAATAAATGATAAAAGTCAGATAATGAAAAATAGAAGTCAAACATGATATAGAGACATGGCATGTTAGTGTAACTTGGTGGTTGCCCGGCAGGGACAAGTTATTTATACATTTGTTAATCCTTACCATGTATCTTGATTTTCTTTAACAGTTCAGTTGTTAGTTTTCCCTTTTCATTGCATAATCGTTCCTGCTCAGTTCTTAGGAATGACTCGTTTTGACGTGACTGGGCGAGGTCAGCTTGCAACGAATTCAAACGATCCGATTTGGCTTGTAAATCGCTCTTCAAACATTGCAAATTCTGTGTCATGTCTGCGTTTAGGCATTTCGCGGCTTCAAGCTCACCACCAGTCGATTTAAGCTCGCTCTTCAGCTCCACCAATTCTCTTTGACTTCCTAATATGTTACTTTTCAACATAGCATTATTTTTCTCCAGCTTTGAAATATAGTCCTGTGATTCTGTTATTTTTGTATGCATGGATGTACGCTCCTCTTCTATAGCTCGTTTTTCTTTCAACACGTTTTCTTTTTCATTATTTACGGTGTCTCTCTCGTCTTTGAGAATTTCTAATGTCCCGAAGATACGACCTTCCGACTCCTTAATATACGTATCCTTTGATTTTAAATCAGTGCTCAGTTTTCCATTTTCCTCTTCAAGTAACGCTATTTTCTCTTGTAATACTATATTAATTTCCTGGTTACTTTGACAATCTCTTGCTATCGTTTCTACTTTGGCATCACTTTCCATTGCTAAGTTGCTTATATCGTCCTTATTCTTATGTAGTATGGCCTCATTTTGCAGTTCTAATTCATCCGATTTCACGAGAGGATCATTGTATAGTGGCACTACTTCATCGTTCGTGTTTGTTACTTCTTTGAGCGTATTTTCTTCAACTGTTTTTACATTCTTATGTGCACACTGAAGCTGATGCCGTAATGTGTTTACTGTATCCATGCATTCCAGTTTTTCGCTATTAATTTCCTTCAATTGAATATCCTTTGATTTCAAATCAGTGCTTAATTTTCCCTTTTCCTCTTCAAGTAACGCTATTTCATTCTGTAATACTATATTAATTTCCTTGTAACTTTGAAGATCTCTGGCTATCGTTTGTACTTTGGCATCACATTCCATTTCTAAGGTGCTTATATCGTCCTTATTCTTACTTAGTATGGCCTCATTGCGCAGTTCTAATTCATCCGATTTCGCGAGTAGATCATTGTATAGTGGCACTACTCGATCGTTCGTGTTTGTTACTTCTTTGAGCTGATATTCAACAGTTTCTACATGATTACATGTACACTGAAGCTGATGTCGTAAAGTGTTTACTGTTTCCATGCATTCCATTGTTTTGCTATTAATTTCGTTCAATTTCATATCCTTTGATTTCAAATCAGTGCTTAATGTTCCATTTTCCTCTTCAAGTAACGCTATTTTCTCCTGTAATGCTATATTTATTTCCTGGTTACGTTGACAATCTCTTGCTATTGTTTCTACTTTGGCATCACATTTCATTTCTAAGGTGCTTATATCGTCCTTATTCTTACGTAGTATGGCCTCATTTTGTTGTTCTAATTTATCCGATTTCGCGAGTAGATCATTGTATAGTGGCACTACTCGATCTTTCATGATTGTTATTTCTTTGAGCTGATCTTCAACAGTTTGTACATGCTTACGGGCACACTGAAGCTGATGTCCTAAAGTGATTAATTCCAATCTTTCGCTATTAATTTCGTTCAATTTCTTACATAACTCCTTGTTTTCCGTTTCATATTCGGTCTCTTTCGTTATGAAGTTCTCATGTAATTGTTGTTTTTCTGAATTCAGTAATGTATTAGCACGTACAACATCACCTAATTCCTGTAGTAATGCCTCAATTTGATTTTCAGATTCTTTGAGCTTAAATTCAACCCTATCTACATTATAAGATTCAAGCTGAAGCTGACACATTGCATCGCTTAGTTTGGTCCGCAATTCTGAATTAGTAGTATTAATTTCTTTCTCTTCAATCTTTACACGGTTGTCTTTAACTTCACCAAACTGATGGTGGCCGCCTGTGTTTTCTTTCTCATCCGTCGTTACACGGTTCTCTTTCTCTTCAACATGGTGATGCTGGCCGCCTGTGTATTCTTTCTCACCCGTCGTTAAACTGTTGTCTTTCTCTTCACCAAACTGATGGTCGCTGCCTGTGTTTTCTGTCTCATCTGTCGTGACATAGTTGTCTTTCTCTTCATCAAACTGATAGTCGCCGCCTGTTTTTTTTCTCATCCGTCGTTACACGGATGTCTTTCTCATCACCATACTGATGGATACCGCCGGTCTTTTCTTCCTCATCCGTCGTTGCACGAATATCTTTCTCATTACCATAGTGATGGTCGCCGCCGGTGTTTTCTTTCTCATCCGTCGTTACATGGTTGTCTTTCTCATCACCATGCTGATGGTCGCCGCCGGTATTTATTTTCTCATCCGACGTTACACGGATGTCTTTCTCATCACCATACTGATGGTCGCCGCCGGTGTTTTTGTTCTCATCCGTCGTTACACAGTTGTCTTTCTCATCACCATACTGATGGTCGTCGCCGGTGTTTTCAGTCTCATCCGTCGTTGCACGGACGTCTTTTTCATTACGAAACTGATGGT
The DNA here is from genome assembly GCA_029237695.1 of Conchocele bisecta. Lineage (NCBI taxonomy): Eukaryota > Metazoa > Mollusca > Bivalvia > Lucinida > Thyasiridae > Conchocele > Conchocele bisecta. The sequence continues at coordinate 63,436,699 of CM055276.1, read as the reverse complement.
TGCCGCCGATGTTTTCTTTCTCATCCGTCCTTACAATGTCGTCATTCTCTCCACCTTGGTGATGGTGGCCGCCTGTGTTTTCATTCTCACCCGTCGTTACACCGTCGTTTTTCCATTCACCATACTGATGGTTGCCGCATGTGTTTTCTTTATTGTGCTCCCTGCTCACCCGTCGTTACACCGTCGTCTTTCCCTTCAACATACTGATGGTTGCCGCCTGTGTTTTCTTTCTCACCCGTCCTTACACCGTCGTGTTTCCCTCCACCATACTGATGGTTGCCGCCTGTGTTTTCTTTCTCACCCGTCGTTACACCGTCGTCTTTCCCTTCACCATACTGATGGTCGCCGCCTGTAGTTTCTTTCTCACTCATCGTTACACCGTCGTCTTTCCATTCACCATACCGATGGTTTACACCTGTATTTCCTTTCTCACCCGTCGTCACACCGTCTTTTTTCCATTCACCATACTGATGGTTGCCGCCTGTGTTTTCTTTCTCACCCGTCGTTACACCGTCGTCTTTCCCTTCAACATACTGATGGTTGCCGCCTGTGTTTTCTTTCTCACCCGTCGTTACACCGTCGTGTTTCCCTCCACCATACTGATGGTTGCCGCCTGTGTTTTCTTTCTCACCCGTCGTTACACCGTCGTCTTTCCCTTCACCGTACTGATGGTCGCCGCCTGTATTTTCTTTCTCACCCGTCGATACACCGTCGTTTTTCCATTCACCATACTGATGGTTTCCGCCTGCATTTACTTTCTCACCCGACGTGACACCGTCGTCTTTCCCTTCACCATACTGATGGTCGCCGCCTATGTTTTCTTTCTCACCCGTCGTTACATCGTCGTCTTTCCCTTCACCATACTGATGGTTGCCGCCTGTGTTTTCTTTCTCAGCCGTCGTTACACCGTCATCTTTCCCTTCACCATACTGATGGTTGCCGCCAGTATTTTCTTTCTCACCCGTCGTTATACCGTCGTCTGTCCCTTCACAGTACTGATGGTTGCCGCCTGAGTTTTCTTTCTGACCAGTCGTTACACCGTCGTCTTTCCAATCACCATGTTGATGGTTGCCGCCTGTGTTTTCTTTCTCACCCGTCGTTACACCGTCGTCTTTCCATTCACCATATTGATGGTTGCCGTCTGTATTTTCTTTCTCAACCCTCGTTACACCGTCGTCTCTCCCTTCACCATACTGATGGTTGCCGCCTGTGTTTTCCTTATCACCCGGCGTTACACCGTCGTCATTAAATTTACGATACTGATGGTTGCCGCATGTAGTTTCTTTCTCACCCGTCGTTACACCGTCGTCTTTCCCTTCACCATACTGATGGTTACCGCCTGTGTTTTCTTTCTCACCGGTCGTTACACCGTCGTCTTTCCCTTCACCATACTGATGGTCGCCGCCTGTATTTCCTTTCTCACCCTTCGTTACACCGTCGTCTTTCCCTTCACCATACTGATGGTCGCCGCCTGTATTTCCTTTCTCACCCTTCGTTACACCGTCGTTTTTCCAATGATCATACTGATGGTTGCCGCCTGTATTTTTTTTCTCACCCATCGTTACACCGTCGTCTTTCCCTTTACCATACTGATGGTTGCCGCCTGTGCTTTCTTTCTCACCCATCGTTACACCATCGTCTTTCCCTTTACCATACTGATGGTTGCCGCCTGTGTTTTCTTTCTCACCCGTTGTTACACCGTCATTTTTCCATTGACCAAACTGATTGTTGCCGCCTGTGTTTCCGTTCTCATCCGTCGTTGCACCGTGGTCTTTCCCTTCACCATACTGATGGCTGCCGACTGTGTTTTCTTTCTCATCCGTCGTTACACCGTCGTCTTTCCCTTCACCATCTTGATGGTTGCTGCCTGTGTTTTCTTTCTCACCGGTCGTTACACCGTCGTCTTTCAATTCACCATATTGATTGTCGCCGCCTGTGTTTTCTTTCTCACCCGTCGTTACACTGTTGTCTTTCCATTCACCATCTTGATGGTTGCTGCCTGTGTTTTCTTTCTCATCCGTCGTTACACCGTCGTCTTTCCCTTCACCATATTGATGGTCGCCGCCTATGTTTTCTTTCTCACCCGTCCTTACACCATCGTCTTTCCCTGCACCAAACTGATGGTTGCCGCCTGTGTTTTCTTTCTCACCCGTCGTTACACCATCGTCTTTCCCTTCACCAGACTGATTGTTGCCGCCTGTGTTTTTCTTTCTCACCTGTCCCGTTACCCCTTCCGTCGTCCTTCCCATTCACCAAAGATGGTTGTTCCGCCTATGTTTTTTCTTTCTCACCCGTCGTTACTCCTCCGTCGTCTTTCCTTCACCATACTGATGGTAGCCGCTTGTATTTTGTTTCTCACCCGTCGTTACACGTCGTCTTTCCCTTCTTCACCATACTGATGGTCGCCGCTGTATTTTGTTTCTCACCCGTCGTTACACCGTCGTTTTTCCATTCACCATACTGATGGTCGCCGCGTATGTTTTCTTTCTCACCCGTCGTTACACCGTCGTGTTTCCCTTCACCATACTGATGGTTGCCGCCTGTGTTTTCTTTCTCACCCGTCGTTACACCGTCGTCTTTCCCTTCACCAAACTGATGGTTGCCCCCTATGTTTTCTTTCTCACCCGTCGTTACACCGTCGTCTTTCCCTTCACCATAATGATGGTAGCCGCCTGTATTTTGTTTCTCACCCGTCGCTACACCGTCGTCTTTCCCTTCACCATACTGATGGTAGCCGCCTGTATTTTGCGTCGTTACACCGTCGTCTTTCCCTTCACCATACTGATGGTAGCCGCCTGTATTTTGTTTCTCACCCGTCGTTACACCGTCGTCTTTCCCTTCACCATACTGATGGTCGCCGCCTGTATTTTGTTTCTCACCCGTCGTTACACCGTCGTTTTTCCATTCACCATACTGATGGTCGCCGCGTATGTTTTCTTTCTCACCCGTCGTTACACCGTCGTGTTTCCCTTCACCATACTGATGGTTGCCGCCTGTGTTTTCTTTCTCACCCGGCGTTACACTGTCGTCTTTGCATTTACCATACTGGTGGTTGCCGCCTGTATTTTCTTTCTCACCCGTCGTTACACCGTCGTCTTTCCCTTCACCATACTGATGGTAGCCGCCTGTATTTTGTTTCTCACCCGTCGTTACACCGTCGTCTTTCCCTTCACCATACTGATGGTAGCCGCCTGTATTTTGTTTCTCACCCGTCGTTACACCGTCGTTTTTCCATTCACCATACTGATGGTTGCCACCTGTGTTTTCTTTCTCACCCGTCGTTACACCGTCGTCTTTCCCTTCACCATACTGATGGTTGCCGCCTGTGTTTTCTTTCTGACCCATCGTTACACCGTCGTCTCTACCTTCGCCATACTGATGGTTGCCGCCTGTGTTTTCTTTCTCACCCGGCGTTACACTGTCGTCTTTGCATTTACCATACTGATGGTTGCCGCCTGTATTTTCTTTCTCACCCGTCGTTACACCGTCGTCTTTCCCTTCACCATACTGATTGTCGCCGCCTGTATTTACTTTCTTATCCGTCGCTACACCGTCGTTTTTCCAATCATCATACTGATGGTTGCCGCCTGTGTTTTCTTTCTCACCTATCGTTACACCGTCGTCTTTTCCTTCACAATACTGATGGTTGCCGCCTGTGTTTTCCTTCTCATCCGTTGTTACACCGACGGTTTTCCATTCACCATACTGATGGTTGCCGCCTGTGTTTTCGTTCTCATCCGTCGTTTCACCGTCGTCTTTCCCTTCACCATGCTGATGGTTGCCGCTTGTGTTTTCTTTCTCACCCGTCGTTACACCTTCGTCTTTCCCTTCACCATACTGATGGTCGCCGCCTGTATTTTGTTTCTCACCCGTCGTTACACGGTCGTTTTTCCATTCACCATACTGATGGTTGCCGCCTGTGTTTTCTTTCTCACCCGTCGTTACACCGTCGTCTTTCCCTTCACCATACTGATGGTTGCCGCCTGTGTTTTCTTTCTCACCCGTCGTTACACCGTCGTCTCTCCCTTCACCATACTGATGGTTGCCGCCTGTGTTTTCTTTCTCACCCGGCGTTACACTGTCGTCTTTGCATTTACCATACTGATGGTTGCCGCCTGTATTTGTTTTCTCACCCGTCGATACACCGTCGTCTTTCCCTTCACCATATTGATGGTCGCCGCCTGTATTTACTTTCTCATCCGTCGTTACACCGTCGTTTTTCCAATCATCATACTGATGGTTGCCGCCTGTGTTTTCTTTCTCACCCATCGTTACACCGTCGTCTTTCCCTTCACCATACTGATGGTTGCCGCCTATGTTTTCGTTCTCATCCGTTGTTACACCGAAGGTTTTCCATTCACCATACTGATGGTTGCCGCCTGTGTTTTCGTTCTCATACGTCGTTACACTGTCGTCTTTCCATTCACCATGCTGATGGTTGCCGCTTGTGTTTTCTTTCTCACCCGTCGTTACACCGTCGTCTTTCCCTTCACCATCTTGATGGTTGCCGCCTGTGTTTTCTTTCTCACCCGTCGTTACACCGTCGTATTTCAATTCGCCATATTGATGGTCGCCGCCTGTGTTTTCTTTCTCACCCGTCGCTCCGCTGACGTCTTTCCATTCACCATACTGATGGTCGCCGCATGTGTTTTCTTTCTCATCTGTCATTACACTGTCGTCTTTGTCTTTACCAAACTGATGTTCGCCGCCTGTATTTTCTTTCTCACCCGTCGTTACACCGTCGTCTTTCCCTTCACCAAACTGATGGTCGTCGCCTGTATTTTCTTTCTCACACGTCGTTGCACCATCCATGACAGGGCAACGATCGGCTGACGTCGTGGATTCCGTGTCCATTGATTAAGCGTTTATATTCTATATCTGAAATAATAATAATAACTAGAAATGGACGCTTGTCGACAAGCACATGTGTATTCCCCTCCTCAGATACACAAGTAGTTTGAAAAAAGGGTGTTCGAGTTATGCTCCGGAGACAAAATCAGTGACGGAAAAAACAAAGGGAGATAACTAAAAAATTAGTGATGCAAGAGTTGTCATTCTTGCGTGACACACCTTTAGGGTTGTGGTCTATGCATGTGTGAAGTTTCATGAAAAGATTCCAAAGGGTGTTCGAGTTATGCTCCAGACACGAAATCAGTGCACGAAACAACAAAGGGAGATAACTAAGAAATTAACGACGCAAGTGTTGTCATTCTTACGTGCGACACACCTTTGGGTCGTCTTCTATGCATGTGTGAAGTTTAATAAACTAGAAAATGTGTTCATAGAACACGGATGTCCCACATATTGCTTTGATAATAAATGAGGCCAACATTTTATTTTACCTGAGCGTTAAAGTTTTTGAAGCACCAAGTATGTGACCTTGACCCTGGGCTTGGCGGGGGCAGGACAAATGTGGATTTGACACAGGGCGGTAGAGGACCATTAGAGCAATGCATATATGAAATATGAAGCTGATCCGTGAAAGAAAACAGAAATTATAAGATATTTACCTGAGCGTTAAAGTTTTTGAAGCACTAAGTATGTGATGTTAACCCTGAAAAAATTATAAGATATTTACCTGAGCATTAAAGTTTTTGAAGCACCAAGTATGTGACCTTGACCCTGAGATTGGCGGGGGCAGGACGAACGTGGATTTGAAGCACTAAGTATGTGATGTTAACCCTGAAAAAATTATAAGATATTTACCTGAGCATTAAAGTTTTTGAAGCACCAAGTATGTGACCTTGACCCTGAGATTGGCGGGGGCAGGACGAACGTGGATTTGGCACAGGGCGGTAGAGGACCATTATAGCAATGCGTATATGAAATATGAAGATGATCCATGAAAGAAAACAGAAAGTATAAGATATTTACCCGAGCGTTAAAGTTTTTGAAGCACTAAGTATGTGACATTGACCCTGTGCTTGGCGGGGGCAGAACGAACGTGGAGTTGGCACAGGGCGGTAGAGGACCATTCAAGCAATGCGTATATGAAATATGAAGCTGATTCGTGAAAGAAAACAGAAATTATAAGATATTAACCCGAGCGTTAAAGTTTTTGAAGCACCAAGTATGTGACATTGACCCTGGGCTTGGCGGGGGCAGGATGAACGTGGATTTGGCACAGGGCGGTAGTGAACCATCAGAGCAATGTGTATATGAAATATGAAGCAGGTCGGTCGAAGGATGAAGAAATTATGAGACATTTACCCGAGTGTTAAAGTTTTGTGACGGACGGACGGACGGACGGGAGGACGGGCGGACGGACGGACGGACGGACGGACGGACGGACGGACAAGGGTAACACTAAATGCCCCCTCCACTATCGTGGTGGGGCATAACAATATTCCAAAGGGTGTTCGAGTTATGCTCTGTATACAAAATCAGAGCACGAAACAACAAAGGGAGATAAGTAAACAAGAATTCCGCGGAAACAGATGCCTCGCCTTGTCCCGCCTTGACCTCGAGCCTGGGCCCGAAAGCAATTTTCACTGGCCCGAACATATTATACAATTATTGACTAGTGAGTCATAGAATATCAGATTATATTCTATGGCTCACTAGTCAATAATTGTTTTATTATATGAAAATAGTCTGTATATAGCACTTACGACCATATACTACTAGACAAAAATTGAAAAAGAATTTGAAAACAAAAATGAGAAAATAAAATGAAAAAAAATGTTTAAAAATTAAAAATAATAATGCTTGCTACTGGAGCTCAGAATTTTAATAGTCCTATATTTATCTACATATATCTGCACAGGTCCACATAATACCACAATATTTTCAACACAGTTTACGGAAATGTAATATACAAAAATAATAATAATAATAATGCTCGCTACTGGAGCCCAGAATTTTTGTTAATAATCCTATATTTATCTACATATATCTGCACAGGTCCACATACTGCCACAATATTGTCAACACAGTTTACGGAAATGTAATAATGTACCTGTATAAATTACCTGTAATAAGTTAGTGGTCAGTTAAAAAATTGAAAAAGAATAATGCTCCCTACTGGAGCCCAGAATGTTTTTTAATAGTCCTATATTTATCTACATATCATATATACACAGGTCCACATATTGCCACAATATTTTCAACACAGTTTACGGAAATGTAATATAATCATTTACCTGTATAAATTACCTGTAAGTGGTCAGTGGTCAGTTGCACATGCTAGCACATACACAGGTGAATAGTCTGGATATAGCACTACTAGACAAAAATTGAAAAATAATTTGAAAAAAAAAATGAAAAAAAAAAAAAATGAAAAAAAAGAATGGAAAAAAAAAGTTTAAAAATAATAATGCTTGCTACTGGAGCCCAGACTTTTTTTTTAATAGTCCTATATTTATCTACATATATCTGCACAGGTCCACATAATGCCACAATATTTTCAACACAGTTTACGGAAATATAATATCCAATGTAGTAATTTACCTGTATAAATTACCTGTGGTCAACAGTGGTCAAGCACTGGACATTTACACATGCTAGCCCATGCTAGCACATGGTTCTCCCAGTCTCTATTGTTCTCTCTACAGGTAAGGTGTACAGAGCACACGAGAAAAGGTGTACAGAGCAGACGAGAAAACGGGTCTTCATGCATTATTGTCCAGTTTGTAGAGAGCGCAAAACAAAAAAGGGAGATAATTTAAAAATTAGCTACGCAAGAGTTGTCCTTCTTGTGCTCGACACACCTCCGGGTCGTGGTCTATGCACGTGTGAAGTTTCATGAAAATATTCCAAAGGGTGGTCGAGTTATGCTCCGGACAGGAAATCAGTGCGCGAAAACAAAAAAGGGAGATAACTTAAAAAATAGCTATGCAAGAGTTGTCATTCTTGTGCACGACACACCTTCGGTTCGTGGTCTATGCATGTGTGAAGTTTCATAACAATATTCCAAAGGGTGGTCGAGTTATGGTCAATCAGTGCGCGAAACAAAAAAGGGAGCTAACTAAAAAATTAGCTATGCAAGAGTTGTCATTCTTGTGCGCGACACACCTTCGGGTCGTGGTCTATGCATGTGTAATGTTTCATGAAAATATTCCAAAGGGTGGTGGAGTTATGCTCCGGACACGAAATCAGTGCGAGAAACAAAAAAGGGAAATAACTCAAAAGTTAGCTACGCAAGAGTTGTCATTCTTGTGCACGACACACCCTCGGGTCGTGGTCTATGCATGTGTGAAGTTTCATGAAAATATTCCAAAGGGTGTTCGAGTTATGCTCCGGACAAGAAGTGTCTGCGGTGGACGCGGGCGCGGACGCGGACGCGGACGCGGACGCGGACCCGGACGCGGCGCGCTGTCAAATCCATAGTATCCCCCGACGGAGTCCGGGGGATACAATAATAATACGAATTAATAATAATACATGTTGCATAATGAATAGGCCACATTGACAAAGAGGTGTCCAATTGAGACACTAGTTCAACTGATATGTGGCTTTGATAGGAGAAATGGGTCTTATTGGCTTTGTGACCAGTGAAGAATCTGATCAAACAACACACTCCTGTAGACTGTTAACGATATATATATCATAGGCGTAGGAGCGTTTCAATTATTGTGGGGGGGGGGGGGGGCCAAACTATTTTGCTACATGTACAATTATATATGTTCGGTATGCCTTTGCTTAATATGCTACAGTACACTGTCCTGTACTACATGTATGTATATATAGGAAAGATATACATGCTGTAGTGATGCAATTAAACATACCGCATGATTGTGTTAGTTTTATGTTATGCCCTTATAATAGCGTAACATGTAATCAGAAATACAGAGTACAATTTTACATAACCCATTACACGTAATAAGATAAGGCGTGAAAATGGATACATACTCAAAACATACTCTGGCCCCCCAACTCTCAATATAATATTGCTGGTTAGAAGCATGCGAAATGTTGCATTGATGGAAAAGCGAATGTTGGAGATCCTGATCAAACTATCCGGATGCACCGGTTGATCTGGATCTGGATCTACACTGTTCGCACAACCCACACGCCACATGTCTCCAGTCACAGCCACATATGAATATTTAAAAAAAATTGGTACCCACAATTGGTTTGCAACGTTAGATATTGTTCAGTATTATACACATTGTTTATACTATACTTACATCTGTGTTCAATACGGTGTAAACTAATCAAGTACTTTTCACTAACCTGTTTCATCACTTTCGGCGCATGTTTGAGACAAAGAACCTTTAACATATTAGACACGGCCTGTGATTGTGTACCTTCGGAATTCTGCGTAATTTCATGAAATTTATAATGTTTTCCGTAAATTGCGTCAAAAGTTGACAAAATGTTCCGAGTACTTATATTCCGCATGTACATACATTGTTCTCTGAAAAATATGTGTCAACTTTTGACGTTTGACTTTAGTTATGAAAAATATTGTACATTTTGCAAACGTGTTTGATGAAATTACGCAGATGTCCGAAGGTACAAAATCCCATGGCGTGTCTCAGTATGCTCTTTAGTTTTATCCGCAATTACGATAGCGGAGAAATGAGTCTGCAGAGCTCCAGATAAGGTGGCGTATTTTACAAATTTATTTTAGTTGATTTGTTTGTTTGTTTGTTTGTTGGGGTTTAACGGCCTATCAACAGCTAATGTCATTTAAGGCCGGGTCAATGGGTTTAGTACTAAATCCCATATATTACCTGCACAAGTACATTTTCAAGTACATGTACAAATGGGGGGGGGATCCCAAAATCAGAACTAAATATTTACAATAAAATAACTATATATTCAGCCGTGAAATCGGAATGATTCTGATCTGATGCCAGGTCCTCGCCACACCGTTAATTTACGCCATCGCGTTCGCCCGACCAACCACACACTATTTTAGTTAAATACGCATTGGATATCAACAGTGGGATTACAAACTACTCACAGCAGCGTGGAAATACGCATTGATTTTCAAAATGAGTAGTGAAAATACTGTAATAGAGTTGCAAACTTACAGTGTTTGCTTGTTGCAGCTCACCTAAGTAAATTTGTCAAGTGTAGTACAGTATATATAAGTGAATAAGTAATAATAATACACTCAACTAAATGAGTGGTTACATTTGTTTCATGTTTTGTTTTTTGTTCCCTATGTAATAATGAAGACATGGCATACAGCCATTTAATTTGAAATCAGGGGAGTCTTATGGGATTTGCGACCAGTGTAGATCCAGATCAGCATGCAGATCCGCACAGTCTGATCAGGATCTGCATTGAACACTGAAACACCCGTCACACTTCTAACAAGCAATACGTAATAGTGACTGCCCTAATCGAGGTGTTCATGTGTTTGAACAACCTACATGTGCCCATGGATGGAACACCGAGCCGCGAAGCGGCGATGTGTTTCATGGGCATATGTATGTTGTGTAAACACATGAACACCTCGATTAGGGCAGTAACTGACTTACACATCGACTTACCGACTACCGTTGGCAATTTTGAATTTCCATTTGACATTATAGGAACTGTCTCTACAGTTATGACAGCCGATCAATAACATCCATGTACGCATGCTGCCAGTGGGAGTATGCGTGTGACATTGCCACATTTCTGATTGTTATTTGTGTTTGATGTGTAACGTATGGGTATATGAAGCAAGCACTCAATATGCTGTATGATATGCATTGGAACATGCTTGCATAAATCATACTAATTCACAGAGAATACAAGGCTAGTGTAGTTTGATATCCAGTTTATCAGGCAAGGCTATGTCGTTTCCGATCCGAGCCACATTATCTTGATATCGAAAGACACTAGACTAGTATTTTATTTATCAGATAACGTTGTATGCTCGCCAATGCTCAAATTTAAAACTGTTTTCGTTGAAAATAAAGCGGACTTGTTTTTGTGTTATGTGATTAGTCTGATGTCGTTCGGTAACGTCATGTGACGTCGTTCGTCCAATAGAACGCCACTTTTCAATTCGTTGTAACCCGGATATTCGTATCAGGTCGATTACTTATACGGTAGTATGTTATCAGTCAGTACGTATTGGGTCAATACAAAGCTCGTTTCCCGATAACAAATAAGTAAACAGTACAGTGGAACCTCTCTAAAACCGTCACCCTGGGAGGTCCACATGGTGTCCAGCTTAGAAAGGTACCACTATAACAAGAAATGGCAGCGTTAAACAAAGCTTATACCCTCGCTGTCTGCCTTGATAATGCTAAAAATGTCATCGGTGACCTTGACCTTGGGCGGTCGTACTGGCAGTCTTGATAATGAAATAAGGATATCAACATTATTGCCCTACAAATTTGCCTTATTACAAACAAGGTGAACATAAGTCCTAGGTGATCTTGACCTTTGGCAGTCGGATGTGGGTAGCATGCACAACAAATCACCATCACATTGTGGCCAAATATTATCAAAATCAGTGAAGCGGTTCATGAGCTTTTGACAAATGAAATGTGTTACTAACGTACGTACGCATGTACATGGACTAACGCTATATCCCCGTTTGCCTATCGACAGTCCATGCATATTTGTTCAAATTTTCAACCATGAACAAACTACAATCAATGCCATATAAATGAAACACAATGGGGTCCCCAGGGTGTCCGGTTTAGACGTGCATACATATCCCACCACATTTACGTTCAGCAGTTCTCTGTCAAAACATCGATGAAGTGACCAGCACCCGGCCATATATAATATATTTGTAATTGAAGGGCCTCTCATCGCCTGGTGCAGTGCGTACAACTGCACATGCACGTGCAGCATATGCATGCATATATCTATTATTGGGTGGTCAGTTATCGAAGTAATTTACGAGGGGTGTTCAAGAATTAATTTCCCAACACATACATGATCCCAATAAAATGAAATGACATTAATTCAATGAATGAAAACTATAATTAAAACAACAATCAAATTTTAAATACACGTGGTCTTAGGTATGTGCATACAGTGATGCAATATGTTTAATTTAGAAAACAATAATTGAATGGTATATTTACATGGACTGTCTTAACCAAATTGTGCCTATAAGTCGTCTTGAAAAGAATCAGTATGCTTATTATAGCAAATCATAAATAGCATTGCGAACGCTAGTTTAATTAACAGTCGATGGTACTATTTTAATTAGTTAAATTAATTCCACACGTGTCTATAAATAGCAACATATTATATGTGTGGAACAGTATTTGTTATTTCAAACTAAAACAGTGCTATGTTTCACAAAGTGTACTTCCTGGTACTGAACTAGCGAACGGAAATGCGTTACCAACTTATCTCCCCTCTTCATCAAATCAATGGTAGTACATTGTATATGGTATAAGAAAACACACATTCCTTGGCCATTGAATAAAATGGTGCGGGTCGTGTGGTATATGGCATTTGGAGTCAATAAAGAGAAAATAAAAGGAAAGGAACATTGAATACCTTCGAAATCATCTCAAACATCATGTGATACACTGTTTCTTTAAAATACGTTAGGACATGTATTTCTTCATATATCATCAGTTGGATCTCTGTAGAGTTCACATCATTAACAATTTAATACTTCATAATTTTAGCCACTGTATTTTCACATGCAGTTTCAGTAATAAACCAATTTAAGTGATTGAACTTAAGTGATTGATACATTTGTCATTCAACAATGAAACGTGCCCTTTTGTACGATAATAAAACTATTCTCAGTCAAAATGCAGAATATATCATAGTTGTACGCCAGTCCACGTGTACATGCATTTAATTTTATAATGCATACTCTTGACTTTCGTAGGTACGTAGGTATTAACATATTATCTCCTTTTTTATATAAACTGGGATCAAGTTAACAATATTATCGAGCCAAAAAAAGCAATATAGCTATTTTCTTGCATTATAAATATGCACTGATCACAAGTTATCAATAAGTGTAGCTTAAGTTACACTCGTATGTTCGACACTGTTCTGTTACTTACTGAACGCCCCTCAATTATATCCCTATTTTGTCGGTGACAATTGTCTTTCCACGTGCTAAACTATACGTAAACAGAAATATACTGTAGACGACGTGTGGGAGATTCACCAGGTAAGCTTTTATTTCAAGTATTTCAACAATGTTCTACATTATATTTTAGAAATTTCTGCCGCCCGTCTGTATATATAGTTTTGTGTATACATCTGTCCACGGCATTGACACGATTTGTGATTACATATGCGTCACCGGCACAGAGAAGGACCTTGCAACATTTGTAAGGCGAATATGTGTACCTTTATCATCATTCACCATCCAAATTAGCGTTCTATGTTCTATATGTAATAATTCCGCTGATCGAAAACATCAACAATTGCTACATTGGTGACATGTAGTAAATATAGGAAATTGTATTGATCGAATGGCGACCAACATATGCAAAGATCAAACTGTGCAGATGCGCAGACTGATCTGGGCTACGATAGCCATCGTAAGACCGCTTTTCTTTGCCGGTGTTCCTTGGGTCACAATGACCATAGACACACCGGTTTACCGTGAGGCACGACTTTTTCGTACCCAGGTTTGCATACAGATGCAAACATTTCAGAGGTGTTCAAATGTCTTACCAACCTCTGACAAACAATAGAGTCGATGTGTAAAAATTGTTATTTATCCCGTCAACACAGTGCGTATGAAACACGGTGCCGTGAAACATTGTTAATATCCTGTCAATACGAGCTAATCACTGCGTATGAATATGTGCGGTGGCTAGGGTTATTTTTTTTGCATTTTAAAGCCATTTGTAGGTGTTGACTGGATAAATAGAATTGTAGGTTAGTGTCTTGATTGGGGAAAAATATCTGGCGTGGCACGGAAAGGGGATGTGCACGGCAGAGCCTCGCCCATCCCGTTCCCTAAGCCTTGTCAGATAGTTTTCCCATTCACGGCACTAACCTACTATTCTCTACTTCTACACGTTTACTCGCTGATAATCCCGCAGGTAAGTCAAGTGACAGAAGTGTGAAATTCCGTGTTGAAATAACGACCTCGCATCGATTACCTCCCTTGAATTGGACAATCTGACAGCCAAACACCGCTACAGATAAGCAGAAAATTGAACAATCTTCAATAACATTGTATTACTCACCGATCTGACACTCAATATGGCCGAAGGTTTTCGTATTCCATCTCAACTCAATATCACAGAGGGAAATGTCTCAGAAAATTTTAAGAAATGGAAACGACAAATGGAAATATATCTGATAGCTAGTGACTCGAGCGAAAAATCACCAAAAACGCAAACCGCAATCATCTTGAATTGTGCGGGTCCTCATGTTTTGGAGATTTACGACCAATTTACATGGGACAATGACGGCGATGACCAGAAACCGGACAAAGTGTTTCAAAAACTTGAACATTTCTGTAATCCACGTCAAAACGAAGTGTTGCAGTCCCATAGATTCTGGAATGTACAATATTAGGAGCCATTTGACAGTTTTCTGACCGAATTACGAACACGCGCAGACCCATGTAATTTTGCAGAGAAAAATCGCATGATGCGTGACAAAATTGTTTTCTCCGTGACCGGGAAATTACAAGAACTCCTACTCCGTGAAGAGGCGCTTGATCTTGTCAAAGCAGTCAAAATATGCCAAGCATATGAACAATCAAAGAAACATGTACAAGAAATTAGAAACACTAACTCGCATAAAGTCACAGTGAACAAAGTAGAACACGACTTCAAATACAAGCCGAAAAAGTATAACGCTACAAATAACTCCAAACAGACTGGCAGACCCATGTCAAAACCAGACATTGACTCCAGAAATCCAAAGAAATTTCAACCAAACAGAAGTAAGCAATCTACACTGAAAGAATGCATGTTCTGTGGATACAAACATGAACTAATTAAAAGCAAATGTCCAGCTTGGGGAAAAACTTGTGACCACTGTAAAGGACGGAATCATTTTAAGGCCAAATGTGTAAAAGTGCAAGCTGTGGAAACTGACAATACTAGAAATGAATATTCCAGCAATGAAGATGATGAGTATTGGCTAGCGGCAATTGGAAACGGTGCGAAGGACACGGTAACTGCAAAAATGCAAGTTAATGACTGTGAAATCAACTTTCAGTTAGACAGTGCATCTGATGTCAACACAATATGCCAGAAATATGTACGAGAACACCAAGTGAAAAAAGTAGGACACAAATTACGAATGTGGAATGGGTCGGTAGTTGAGCCGTTAGGTGAAGCTAATTTGTTAATGAAGAACATTCAAACGGGCGAAGAGAACATGATCAAATTTGTAGTTGTGCCCAACAATTTGCAATGCTTACTTGGTTTGAAAACAATACTTGACTGTAATTTCATAAGAATTAATGAAGAACGGTTTGTTGCGAAAGTGGAAGTGTCACAAAAACTTGGAGACCTGGGAGATACTGAACTGACTGTTGATCCGGATGTAACTCCAAAAACGTTACCTGCACGAAAAATCCCGATAGCAGTACACGATCAAGTAAAATGTGAAATAGACACTTTAGTCACTCGGGGAATACTGATACCTGTAACACGACCTACTAAATGGGTTAGTCAGATCGCTGTGGTACACAAACCTAATGGAGATCTACGGATATTCATTGATCCGCAACCATTAAACACGGCACTGATGCGCGAACATTACAAACTACCAACACTTGGTGATGTACTTCCAAAACTCAATAATGCACGCGTTTTCAATAAAGTAGATGTAAAAGAGGCCTATTGGCACGTGAAACTGGATGAAAAGTCGAGCCTGTTAACGACAATGATCACACCTTTTGGGAGATACCGTTGGGCCAGATTACCTTTCGGATTGAAAGTATCGAGCGAAATATTCCAACGAAAATTGAACAACACGATTGGTGACCTAGATGGAATCTTTACCACCGCAGACGACATAATCATTGTTGGATGTGGCGACGATGAAAAAGCAGCAACAGATGACAACCTAGAAAAGCTAAAACATCTGCAGAACAGATGTGATGAGCAGAACATTGTCCTGAATAACGACAAGAAAGAAATTTGCCTACCTGAAATTAAATTTCATGGACACAAAATATCTAAAGACGGTGTGAAAGTCGATGACGACAAAGTCCAAGCCATTCTTGAAATGCCTGCGCCGACTGATGTATCAGGAGTGAAAATACTATATTGTGTCGTGCAGTACATGGCTAAGTTCTTGCCTGATTTAGCCGAGACAATGGTACCTATTAGAGTACTAACGCGTAAAGATGTGCACTGGAACTGGTCACCTGATTGTTAACGCGCGTTTGAAACTGTGAAGCAGAAACTAACTGTAGCACCAGTACTGACCTACTTCAATCATGAAAAGGAAGTTGTTATACAAGTCGACAACAGCAATAATGGTGTCGGAGCTGTTCTACTCCAGGATGGGAAGCCTGTGGAGTACGCTTCAAGAGCCCTGCGTCCATCTGAAAGAAATTGGGCGCAAATTGAGAAAGAGGCCTTATCCTGCTTGTATGGTCTAGAACGTTTTGATCAATATACATACGGAAGAAAAATGACTGTTCAAAATGATCACAAACCTCTCGCGTAAATTCTGAACAAACCACTGAGTAGTGCTCATAAACGCCTACAGGACATCATGATGAAACTTCACCGATACGATGTAACATTTGAATATGTAAAAGGCGTGAACCTGATAACAGCCGACGCGTTGAGCAGATCATACATTGAAGATGAAAGTGAAACCCCAGAGATGATGGAACGTCCAAGAATTGACGCGGTTAAGTACGACATATCAGATGAGAGACTGAATGAAGTGAGAAAAGCGACACTGGAGGATGAATCCATGATAGCGCTGAAAAATGTAATTCTGGAAGGCTGGCCGGAAAAGAAAGACAATTCACCTGCGAGTGTGAAGCCGTATTATGATATGCGTGATGTACTAACTCATGATGATGGCATAATCTTGAAAGGTGAAGCAATTGTCATCCCGAAAGCAATGATACCTGAAATCAAAAAGAAATTGCATAGTGCACACCTTGGCTATGATAGTATGATGAGACGAGCCAAAGGAACTGTTTACTGGCCAGGAATGGCGAAAGAAGTTAAACAGATGGCCGAATGTTGCGAAGTGGGCCAGGAGAGAAAACCGAGAAACCAGCGCGAACCTCTTATACAACAAACTGTAGGACACTGTCCTTGGGACAAGATTTGTCTTGACCTCTTTGAAATAAATGGTAGAAATTACCTTGTAACCATCGACTATTACTCTAACTTCATAGAAGCCGATTTGTTAACTACCACTACCAGTGAAAAAGTCGTGAAAATATTGAAGAAGCAGTTTGCTCGTTTTGGAATACCTACAACAATTGTATCTGACGGAGGACCCCAGTTTACATCAGCCGAATTTCGGAAATTCTCAAAAGTATGGGGGATCAATCACATAATTTCATCAGCAACAAACAAACGGTAAAGCTGAATCTGCAGTCAAAATCATGAAAAACCTAATGCGAAAGACAATGAAAGATGGCACCGATCAAAATGAAGCCTTACTCGAGCAGAGAAATACTCCCCGACAGGACACGGGACTAAGTCTAGCTGAAATTTTGTTTGGGCGTAAAACACGTACAATGATACCGACTATCAACACTCGCGAACATCATCGACAAAATGTTGAAAATAAACGTACATCCCGAAACAACAGCGTCAAGAAGTCCTATGACAAGCATACACGGGTACTTCGGAAACTGAAAGTTGGACAGTCTGTGTATTTTGAACACAAACTTGGTGGACAATGGAAACCTGGTAAAATTGATGAAGTTGTAAACGACAGAGCCTGTGTTGTCCAATGTGTCGATGGTGCCAAATACACTCGGAATCGAATAAACATCCGACCTACCAGAGTAGACGTATTCATCCGCGATACGTCACCACCACATCAGGCAAATGCTCATCGAGTGGAGCCTTAAGTACCATTCGTCGTCCAACCTGCAGCTCGCAATGGCGGTGAGCTAAACCAGAACGCGAGACCTCGTGGTGAAGATCCCCGACACCGCGAACGACCCAGACGTCAGACGAGAGAGCCGGTGTATTTGAAAGACTATGTCCGTTACTAATTCATGTTTAATTATTCATATATATGTACATTCACATTCTACTAAAAGGGTTTATAAAGTTTAATTAAAATACTTGTAAATTAACAATTTAAATTGACGGTTCTAGAAACTTTATAAACAATATCACAGACTATGGCATATAGGTATTTTAAGAAAGAGGGATGTTGATAAAATTAGGTTTAATTCGTTTCGTCTATTTCGTTTCTTCTATAATCTGTCTTGCAATTCGTATATTGCTAAAGTTTTGGATGCTACCCTGCTTACATAATAATGGATGTGATGTTACAAGGTGTTTTAAAAATCGTCCTGAAAGTACGAACTGAGGTCCTCCTAGTAAGCCGACAACTAATATACCCTAGAAGTGTATAATTAACAGTAACCATGACAAGATATGTCTTATTGTTGCAACATTATTGGCTGAGCCTGAGCTGTGATGCTGCTCAGGCTAGAGCTAACCAAACTGTTTGATTGTGAGTTGAGATTCACAATACAAGTTCAGAAACGTTGACATCTGGGCAACAAGATTAACGCAGGCGGTTGTATAACAAAATAACAGTTAACACTTAAACTAATTAAATGGTTCCATCGTCTTCAGTCTGAAAAATGTGTGTATTGCATAAACCAGGATGTGCGATCACGTGGTTTCCGAGCGTCGTGACGTCATGTTTAGATGTGTTCACAATATATTTTGTTAAGTCATGTTAGTATCTTTCTAACGGAATGAG
Source organism: Conchocele bisecta (assembly GCA_029237695.1). NCBI lineage: Eukaryota > Metazoa > Mollusca > Bivalvia > Lucinida > Thyasiridae > Conchocele > Conchocele bisecta. The sequence continues at coordinate 63,417,925 of CM055276.1, read as the reverse complement.
GATTTTTTTTTATGAAACGTAGCACAGCAAATGTGGAACAGTAGCCGATTTCATCAAAGTTGCAAAGTATACTTATCTTGCTAAGTACACTTTGAGGGAAACATTTTCAATTTAAGGATAAATTTATTTACGTTTATTATACTGAATTTATTATATTATTTCAAATGCCCAAATGGCTGTGATAATGTAATACATTCAGTAGAATAATTCTGCATACTTTTAATCATCAACTATATGCAGTCGTTAGTTCTATATGAAATAATGCATTGCGGGAAAAATAAATGATTACACCGTAGCTAGATAAATATGCTTAGCACTTGTGGTGAAATCGACTACTGATTTCACTGTATTGCACAGATTGCTTTAATCTCATAGTTTGACGAAGAATCGGTTTCTGTAAATAACAATATAGAGCCACGTGAATGTAAGATAAACAAGAGCATCGTTAACACTTAAGATATTTCCCTCTTAGCCTTAATAATAATACAAAAACGTGAAAGCATTTGACTTACAAACACGGTGAACACGAGTCCACAGTGACTTTGACCTTGGGCGATCGGCCGTGGGTCGTATGCAAAGCAAAGCACCATACTAGACACACATTGTGGCCAAATATTATCAAAATCGGTGAAGCGTTTCATAAGTAATGGAAAACAGAAAACGCTGTAACGAATTTGCCTTACAAAGAACGTGAACATAAGTGTTCAGAGACCTTGACATTGGGCGGTCGGACGTGGGTCGTATGCAAAACAAATCACCATGCTTAGACACACATTGTGGCCAAAGAGTATCAACATCGGTGAAGCGGTTTATGAGTTATTAAACAAGAGGGCCATGATGGCACTAATTCGCTCACCTGATTCCATGAAAATTGTGTTATTTTTAGATGGCGATCATCTTGGATTAAGAAATGACTCTCATTTTACCAAATCTGAAAATGCTTCACCCAAGGATCTTAACTTACTATGAAGTGTGGCCAGCATCGGCCATGTGGTTCCTGAGAAATCTCGAATAAATGGACCTTTTGGCGACAATCATGGATGACATAATCATCCAATTCCGACAAATATTGCACCAGAGCAATCGCCTCATCGATACCTTCAATTTGATATATGACATGAGCATATATAAAATAAAATTTGACCCCACGGTCCACGCCCATTTTTGACCCCGGGGTCACAATTTTCACAACTTTGAAAGAGCATTGTACATCGATCATTCCTACCAAGTTTCGTCAAATTCCGGCCAGCGGTTCATGAGAAGAAGATATTTTAAGAATGTACGCTATTTTTAGACGGCGGCCATCTTGGATTAGCGACGACTTCCATTGTAACAAATCTGAAAAGGCTTCACCCATGTACCATAACTTTTAAGTTTGGCCACTATGGGCCAAGCGGTTCATGTGAAGAATAATTTGGAAATCTCTAATAAAATAACGAACTTTTCACCTTTTGGCGGCCATCTTGGATTATATAACCATCCGATTTCGACAAAAGAATGCACCAGAGTGATCGCCTTGTTGATACCTTCAATTTGATGTATGACATGACCATATTCGGTCAGAAATAAAAATGTACGACAATTTGACCCCACGGGCCACGCCCATTTTTGGCCCCGGGGTAACTATTTTAACAACTTTGAAAGAGCATTGTACTTCGATCCATCGTACCAAGTTTTTTCGAAATCCGGTCGGCGGTTATTGAGAAGAATATTTTTGAAGTATGTGTGCTATTTTTAGACGGCGGCCATCTTGGATTACGTAATGACGTCATTTTAACAATGTTGTAATCCCCCTACCTAAGTACCATGACCATGAAGTTTGGTGACTATATGCCCAATGGTTACCGAGGAGAAGACGTTTGAAAATGTTCACGGACGACGACGGACGACGACGACGGACACATTGCGGTAACAATAGCTCACATGAGCTTCGCTCAGGTGAGCTAAAAATGACGTAAACACGTACGAACGCTCTTACGCACGTGCGTACGCACGTACATGGACTAACACTCAATAGGCACAAAGTGTTATTTATATCAGAGACATCATCCGAAACAGTTTCTGGCTAAACATTCATTCACCATTACCCCACGTACTGATTGGCATTATTATACATTTTATAACAGACGTAAATTTCCACACGGATATCAGGGGCGATAACCGTGTTTCCTTAAATTGTTTAGGACATGACTATTTAATTGTTGATGTGCAATGATCATACTTTATACTCTGTTGAAAATATTTTGTTCAGGTGACGCATTTAATTAGTATAAATAATTAAAACATATCATGCCTCATTAGCATATGACACTAGCCTGATACCACCGCGGGTCACTATCAGTAAAATAAATGTTACTAAATGATTATATCTGTATAGCGGGAACTTGTAATTTTTAGAACTGGTGGAATAGTGACACAATTATAAACTTATTTAATTCATATAAAGAACATTTTGTGCCGACTGGGTGGGCACGTACCTTTAAATATAATTACTAAATGATTATACATGTATGTGTATTGTGGGCACTCGTAATTTTTAAAACTGCTGGAATAGTTGCACACTTATACTTATACATAACGAACATTTTGTGTCTAATCGAACGGGCCCCCAACTACAACATAAATATAATCCGCCCGCCCTACTTGCTAAGCCTATCGCTGGTCAGTATCGCGCTCCACTTATGTCACAGACTGCGAGACTTAACCCAAATAAGTTACATTCATCTATTACCAAATGTAATTCGACAGGTAATGGAAAATCAAGTACTCGGATGAGAGACTGCATTATAAATCTGGCTAATTACAAGAATATTTAAGTAACTACATGCTGCAGTCGCTAACGCTCCCTCGCATTTACTACTGTCTGGTTCGCGAAACCTGCCCAAATTTTACGGGCAAATAAACAATGCAAAAACAGTACTTTTTTTTCGATAACATTAAATTGTATCAGAATTTATCAATGACTATTTTTTTTATTTTGTGAAATTTGGTCAAATATTGATTTTATTACGAAAAATTGATTTGTCTATGGGAATTTAACATTGGGGAAAAGGATGTGGAGGAGCTGTGGGAGGAGTCAGAAAACGAAGAATTTTGGAAATTGACTCCGAAACCTGGCTAGATAGCTTGGAAATGATCTAACTAAGAAAACACAAGTTAAATTTTGAAAATCGGTCCAGTATTTCTGAAATTCTAAAAATGTCCCCATGTTAAATCCCCATAGACATCTTCACTCCGTGAAGATGTCTATGGGGATTTAACATGTGGAAATTGTTTTTTCGCAATGAAATCAATATTACTATTATTGGACCAAATTTCACGAAATAAAAAGAAGGCTCATTCTTCAATTTTGATAAAAAATAATATTATCCAAAAAAACATTTGTTTTTGCACTGTTTATATGGTACTAAAATTTGGGCAGGATTCGTGAAACAGACAGTAGTAGTTCAGTATCGAATATGTGAACAATCACGCATACTAATTATACGTCGGTGTCTGTTTCACGAAACCTACCCAAATGTTACGGACATATAAACAATGCTGAAACAACATTTTTTCGATAATATTAACTTTATCAACATTTAAGAATGAGCCTTCTTATTATTTCGTTAAATTTGGTCAAACATTGATTTTATTACGAAAAATTGATTTGTCTAGTATGGGAATTGAACATGGGGGTGGAACGAGCTGGTACATGTGCAGGAGGAGTCGAAAAATTACAAAATTGGAAATTTAACCTGGCTAGATAGCTTGGAAATGATATAACTAAGAAAACAAAAGTTAGATTTTGAAAATCGGTACACGATTTCTGAAATTATACAATAAATCCCCATATTAAATCCACTCGAATTAAAATCAATATTGGACAAGTCTTGTTTTGCATTGTTTATATAGCCTTACAATTTGGGCAGGTTTCCTGAAACAGACTATAGTGTCCTCTACCCATAAATATGAAGGTAATGCAAACACCATGCAAAATAATGCACGGTCAAGATGGACTATCAAATATGTGATCAAACAAAATCATATGACACAAAAAAGAAACAAAGAAAAAGATAAAACAAAATCATGGAACCAACTATCTTGCTGCCATAAAATTACAAATACGTTTTTTATCAGTATCTATAGAATTGATTAGTTAAAATAATGTTAAAACACATTTAGTAGAATTACAACACATAGATCTATCTTGATAATAAATATTATAAAAGTTGCGATCCCATCTACCAGTTTTAAAAATTACGAGTACCTGCTATACAGATACATGTATGATCATTATTTTACTGATAGTGACTCTCCGTGGTATCAGGCTGTTTTGATATGCACATGAGGCTGGACATTTCTAAATTATTTATACAAATTAAATGCGTCACCAGAACAGATAATGTTATCGAACTATTATAAAGTATGATCACATTAAAAAGTAAATACAGAGACTAAATAGTAATTTCCGTTAACCTTTTAAGGAAACACGGTTATCGCCCCTGATATCAGTATGCATTATATAATAATTAAGGTCCCATTCTATAGCTGACCATCGTTTGTTTCAAAGATAATTGCTTCGTAAATGTGAATATATGTATAACATATATGTGAATACTTCGTTACTGTATCCTATATGGCCAAGTCCGCCATCTCTGAGTGTTCCAGCTATCAAAGAACTCAAAATGTGAAGTAGAACATATATGATATAATGTAGCTAATCACATGTAGAAAAGTCAGGAGAACGGACTCCTATCAATTATATTACACCAAACTGTAAAGCATATCAGTTTTCTGGACAGGTTTGTGCCAGTGTTTTTAACAACATGAACCACCATTATAAATAGATTCATACACGGAAAAACTCCCAGTCTATCACTTTTACGTGGAAAACCACACAACACATACGACATATACCAGGGTTGGCAATTTCCCGGGAAATAAGAGTATTTCCCAGGACGGCTGTGAAATACCCGGAACTACCGGGAACTACTGGGAAATACCGGGAAATATGAATCTTGGTGGTCTTTTTCATTCCGAAATGTCAAGATGAGTCTCTATATTCCCCTATATCTACTATGGTTTATATCTGTGTAGACTGATAAGCCTACATGTAAAACATTCTGCAATAAAAAAAGAAATAATAAGTTTATTTAGAGAAAAAAACATCGTTATTTTCTAGACAATTTTCTTCCCTATATACAAGTCTATGTAGTACGTAGTATTTGCAAACTGTCTATGTTATTGTATATGAGAACACCCCTCATTACTATAGTAACCTGCCACTAATAAAAGCTGCTTTTGGAATTTTGAGAACATCCCTGTTGATAACAGGGATAGGATAATCCATGTACAGTGTAAGTGTAATTGTTTTACAACTTGACATGACCATATACAGACCACCTGGGTTCTTAGTATAAGTTAGATTATGTGTTCGAGTCGAATATGGTTAGTTAACAGCGCATGGGGGAAATTTAGGGGGCCGGAAATTTAGGGGGCCGTATTTCGGCCGCCTTAAATTCCCCCACGCGCTGTTAACTAACCATATTCAACGAGACGACATTATCTAACTAATTTATTGCACGGATACGTCGAAAGCCTGAGATAAAATTATATATTTTGTCGAATTTATTATTGTAAATAATACAAAATACTATAATTACACAATTTAATTCCAGCCATTCCTCTTGGGTACCCCACTTTTGTTTACATTTCCGCAGACATGTCCTCAATACCCTGCGGTCACGTGACCAGTTAAAAGTGACAAAAATATAGCAGGCGTCTGTTATCTGGTTCACAATCTTACCGAAGCTGGATTACTACGTTTGCATTCAATCAGTGTATAACCAACACAGCATGCACACCTGCGCTGCTTTATCAATGACTACGGTGTTCGTGGTTCTATAACAATTATATCACTCCACGAGCTGTTAGTGTTATTGGAATTTTCATAGCACTAATTAATAGTATTTTTGTATTTTCGTAACACAACGCCATGAAACTTCATATTCGGGGTATCGATCCGATTGTCGCCCAGTCACTTGTAGCCTGTCAATCATGAATGGGTCATGTTATCAGGACATGACTTGTTAAAGGTGACGTACCGATATTGCTCTGCTTAATTGATTGCTGATATTTGCGCATGCGCAGGTTATCCTGACATGTAGAATAGGCGTTAATCTCAAGCATATAACACACGCTAGACAGTGTATCTCCGTGAATTAACACACGGGGGAAGTGGGCCAGACAGGTCCAGACTCACATTTCACATGTTTGATCCATAAAGGAGGTTTTCGCTTGGCACGTCACATATTATGTTCACAGTTTTGATGAGTCACGGTGGTTATGACATGGTGTGTAATACAATTCCCTCGTTATTGATACATGCACGAGTTTACCAAATACGAAATTGTATTACTAAATGCAATCTGACACACATAAATGAAATTAAATCAGAAACAGACACGCGTATAAAGCAAGGGAGACGCTATGTAACATGTACTGTAACGTTTGCGACTACATGTACGTTTTTGAACTTTCACACTAGCGTTACATAACATTTTATCCATATACTAGCACATATCTACTGTACATACATGCATGTAAAATCTCGGTAAACGATATACTAACACAAAAAAGAAAAACATGTATCGGGTCCATACGCGAACTGGGCTGCCGACACCACCTGCTCACATGCTACTCAACATTGCTCGTTTCTGATCATTTATTTTCATAACAACCCCGGGAACGTACATTTATATTTTGGCAAAAAATGGTAATTAAAATAGTCAATGGTCTACATACAATTGGTTTGTTTCGCTAATGGTACACGATAATATACTTATATCATATGTCATTACCAGCTGTCAACAACAACGTCAGCTATGTCAAAAGAGTAAATGGAAGCGAAGTATCCGACCTCATTTACTCGGTAACGTCAGTTTCGCCATAAGGCACATTTTCGCATGACGCGCTCATATAATGTTTGAAGAGGTAAGCCGATGTTCACACTGGTAGTCTACGTTTGAGGGTGTATTTGTGGCATATTTGTGGGGCATTTTAATAAAATATACACATACCCCAAAAGGGCCTACAATAATAAAGATCAGGGTCTACACTGATACATAAAATAGGTTATACAAATTCTGATAACGTAAGGAGAGCATACACTGATATGTTTGAGGGTGTATTAGTGGCATATTTATATATATTGAACTGTATTTGCATGTATTTCCCACATGATTGGCGATTCAATGGGCATAAATCGAACATATGGCCAATTTAAAAGATTTGTTTGACTACATATGTCAATTATATGATGTGTTTTGTGTCATAATATGCTTTACACTAATATCTGACATTATATAGAGTGTATTTGTGGTATATGTATATGTATTTAAACTATATTTGGGTGCATTTGAGTGTATTTTGGAGTTTCGTGTAACCGTTCCCCCGGACCCCGCTAGCTTTGCTCGTTCGACGGTATGGCCGCATCACTTTTCAATACCCTCATACGACGCTGCGTCACAATTAACTGTCGTCAATTAGATTCTGAACTAAATTCTCCAATAATTACAATGTATCGATCGTACTGACGGTACATGTATATAACCTATCATAGTTGGCGATGGTAGCAAATTACAAGTCACATGTCGGATAATTATATATTTAAAATTGATAGTGGTGCGTTTGGTTTGTTCACTACATGTACATATATCATAGTTTTATTCTGTTCAATGTTTGATAGTATACATACTAACACGTGTAGATACATTTAGTGTACCTTATAAGCAAATACAGTTTACAGCAAGCACAGTCAATGAGTCTATGAACACGCATTTCTACTGTGTTGCATTGTAAAACGTCGGCGTTTCAATAACGTCATTTTCTCAATGACGTTACTATTTTTTCCTTGCGTGATTCACATGGTGCTACAAAAAGTGAGATCAAACAAAAACTATGAAACATATTTGCATTTTCTGTTCAGCATAATGTTTTTGAAAGGTGTCCGCAACAAAAAGTGTAAACAAATGCAAATCGAAAATTGTGTCATTAAGGCCGGTTTTCACAGAGCGCGGCCCATATATATATATAATGGCCAAAGTGAGGATCGAACGCATGCAGTGCAAAATTAAAATCAAGTGTCACCGTTGGCCGCCAGTTTACCCACTGCTCCAGTATGAGAAACTGTTTTGTCAATCGCAATATATCGATCATGACTATAGCGACGCGCCATAATAAACTGGGAAATACCTACAGGAATTCCATGTTTATTTATACACCAATGTTTTTATAAACAAAGCATGTAAACAACGCCATGTCAGGCTGGTATACTTATAGTAATCCAGCTTCGGTAAGATTGTGAACCAGATAACAGACGCCTCCTATATTTTTGTCACTTTTAACTGGTCACGTGACCGCAGCTTAATGAGGATATGTCTGCGGAAATCTAAACAAAAGTGGGGTACCCAAGAGGAATGGATGGAATTAAATTGTGTAATTATAGTATTTGTATTAAACTTACAATAAATTCGACAAAATATATAATTTTATCTCAGGCTTTCGACGTATCCGTGCAATAAATTAGTTAGATAATGTCGTCGCGTTTAATATGGTTAGTTAACAGCGCGTGGGGGAAATTAAGGCGGCCGAAATACGTCTCGCCTAGCAGCTCGACGATTTCCGGCCCCCTAAATTTCCCCCATGCGCTGTTAACTAACCATATTCGACTCGAACACATTATCTAACTTATACGTATGACACAAAACGTGTGAGAGAAGGCTGACAATTAACAGCTTCTTGTCATAGTCTGATGGTTTATTAAAGTATATTAAAGTCTCATCAATGTACATGCAAATAAGTAGACATTAGTAGGCTTTTGGCTATTTTTAGCGATTTTAGGTACTGTATCTCATACGTACCATCGTGGCCCATAGTCTTCACGTTAAATAAATGTCATAATAATAATGCAAATAATAATACAAATGCAAAGCATAAAACAACAGTACATTGTCAGTCATATAAGACTTGTAAGAGACTGTGTATGCACATCATGCATGCTTAGATCATTTATTCTCATTTCTTGATACCGAATATTAGTGTGGAAGAAGGTTGACAATTAAAGGTACATGCCTACGCAGCAGGTTACATTGTACTACTATTTTTCATTTTCTGTCATGCCTTATATGAGCCATTTTTCTACCCACTAACGAGTTATTTTTAATTACGGCGCGTGTTAATTGGTGTTAAATCGCATTTTATATGGCGCAACCAGAAAGGGTATTTTTCGACCTCGTGCTATTTTTACCAACACGCGTCACGTGACACGGTCAATCATATCACATATTTGACATGCGCAGTGAAGTATCGGAAGTTGATAAGAAAAATCTCTGTTCGAGTCCAAATCTAAATCTCCACGTAACTCTTTCCATTTGGTGATCTGGTCGCCAATATTAACCACTCTCTCTCTCTCTGTACTGCCTGTCCCTCAGACATTTCGCCTTTTTTTTGGCCGAAGCCGTTTCATACAATTTCCGTCATGGACATTTCGACATGTTGATATTCTTGTTTACCTATTGGGAAGCATACTGGCGCGCGTAGTATACTGCGCATGCGCACCGCAAGCCGTCATGTGAAAGTTGTCGTCCCCGCACATTATCAAAATAGACTGTTACCGCCGCGCGTCGCTAACAGTAAATTGATAATTAATAAATGATTATATTTGTA
>CM055276.1:63343361-63407717 GCA_029237695.1 Conchocele bisecta | reverse complement strand
TTAATGTGACTATCATAATTTTGCACTTAGTTACGGACATTTTTGTCGTACGAAGTTTAGTGAAACGGCCCCCAGAAATGCGCAGACGTGGCGAAACAAATTATTGTTACATGACTGCCATTGTTCGGCACTGCCAGTGTTCATCCCGGGGCCAAGCCAACGCCTACGTAATGCTTGTGTCTCATGACTTTACTAGAACGCGCCAATACGTCACCAGACCAGTTCACAACGGTCGCACTGAAATTTTGAAATTGATGCGGCTGCATCACGCGCCGTGTACTGTGGGCCCGGAATATGTACATATGTATATGTAAATCATCTATTTCAATGAAACGGGTTATCAAAGTACCGAAATTACTGCATATATACTCAAATTGATTGATATTACCGACGGGAATGTAACAATAACGTTCGACCATGTCCAGCCATGGGTAAACTTTTGTCGTGGCACTCGAGAACTGTTTGAACCCGCGGGGTTCAAACAGTTCCCTCGTGCCACAGCAAACGTTTACCCACGGCTGGACATTGTCGAACCTTATATTTGCAACATGATGTATAAAATACACTACCATGCAAAAATGTGTTAAATCCAATCATGTCTGACGAATATCTGGTGACGTTTCACGTCTAAAAAGGTTATAGTAACTTCATAGAACATCTATTTGAAAAAAAGCAGAATTGAACACATCTGAAGCGAAACAAAACAGATACAAAAATATTGCCCTCCCGCGTCACATTCCGCAAACTCCGTGTCTGAGAACCAAATAACTTTTGTATGGACTTACACATGGTCACTGACTTAAATTATTTAAATTCATTCAGCTAGTGAGCAGAACAATTGTAAAACTGTGCCACATACACAAATGAAATTGTCGATATCAATAAAATATAGTACTGGATAAATAGTACAAATGCACCCTACACGCACCTGGAATTATTGATATCAAATAATCGAATTATCGAAATAATCGATTTTCCGATAGCAATAAATACTGAAAAAATAGTAAAACTGCGTCCCATAAAATACACACCCAATTCTGTGGTTTTCTCTCTGACTTTCGAATTCAGTCCGACTTCCGTATACTTTAGTTTCGTCTTCAGCTTAACGACCATTTCTGAAAATCAAAAACAGAATATCCGCACCAATACTCACAATAACGCGTGGCAGGGATGGTACAATGAGTAAAACATTATATTTATGCTTAGGAGCCAGGGCCCCGTTTCACTAAACTTCGTACGACTAAAATGTTCGTAAGTGCAAAATTATGATAGACTGTAAATATCACATGAACAATGTTTTCTTGAAAACAATTATTGGATTTACATTTATTGAGCATAGGCTGCATATGCAGCCTATGTTCAATAAATGTAAATCCATCAATTAAAATTTCCAGACGATCCTAAATTTGCACTTACGAACATTTTAGTTGTATGAAGGTTAGTGAAACAGGCAGAATGTCATGGATGGCAAAATGAGTAAAACATTGTATTTATGTTTAGGAGCCAGGAAACCAGCAGAAAGTCAGAGAAATAACATTGACTCTAAATGCATAATGGCACTCGTGAAATAAGGACATTTCACACCACTCGATGAACATACATACACGAGACAGCTCATGAGCCAGCTCGCCTCAACTTCATTGTTGATATTGTGACCTAGTGTTGAAGGATGAACTTGTTTGACTCACGTGAACGCGTACAAGAAAGCTCATGCTTTCGTATCAGGGGGCCGTTTCACTAAAATTCATATGACTAAAATATTCGTAAGTGCAAATTTAGGATCGTCTGGAAAATTCAACTAATTTATTTACATGTATTGAGCATGCTCAATAAAGATAAATCCAATAATTGTTTACAAGAAAACATTGTTAATGTAAAATTTACAAACTATCATCATTTTGCACTTACGAACATTTTAGTCGTACGACGTTTAGTGAAACGGGCCCCAGTTGCACGGGTTTGTTTATTATAACACGGTGGGCATAGCATGTTATGCGCACCTGGGGACCGTTTCACTAAACTTCGTACGACTAAAATGTTCGCAAGTGCAAAAATTATGATAGTCCGCGCGATTTCTGTAATCGCAGGAGCCGCCGGGAGATTTAGAGCCCGTGGATGAATCGGGCGAATTTCATGTCTGCGACGTGTACCCTCACATATTAGACGGGGCCCGGGCGGTGCCATTTGAACATTGTATCGGAGTGGAGACAGTGCGCCCGCTAGGCCGTCGACCGGACGCCACTAGATAATCTGGCGGGCGCCGGCTGATCAAAGAACAGATCGGTAGGCTTCCTGGCGGGATCCGTGAGGGGGCCGTGAGACTATCGTAGGGTGGCCGTGAAAATCCCACGGCGCACGGCGGATTTTTTTCAAATAATTTACGTCAAAATCTTCAATCGGCCGCCAGATCACTGGTCGGTTTCCTGCAGGCCGCCGGGCGGGGCCTTAACGACGTGTCTACGGGCTCGCCACGACCTAAAATCGCGCTTGGAAAATCGCAGATTTGGGAGTCAGGTTTTCATGCCCGCGGCGTTCGTGCGACCTCTAAAAATCGCAGCGGAGCCCGTAGAAATCGGGCAGCGTCCGGCCGGACGCCTCGCAAAAATGCCCTTCTTGGCCCGTTTTAGGAGTCGCGCGGGCGCCGCGACCGATATGTGAGGGCCGCTTTAGGGAGTATATGATGCAAACACATGTGCCGTGTGCTTGAGATCACCAATAACGGGATCATTACTATAAATCACGGTAGGATGAACAGAACCTTTGTCAAAGTAAGATGAACAGATGGTGATATTCGTCTCCTATGTCACCTTTGCAGAATATGCACGTTTCACTCAATGGTATAATAATTCCTTTCCATCGTCCTGTGTCTACATGTACTAGTAGAATCTTGTTATATCTTATATGTATCCCTTATATTTCTATTGCTATTTGCAAATATAAACAAGTATTCCTCAAATCAAAATAGTTTTATATATCCTATAGTTTACAGGCGCGGATCCAGGATTTCGGGTTGGGGGGGGGGGGCGTGGGGGGGGGGGGGCGTAACTATTTTGCATTCTCCCGGAATTTTTTTGAAATCTACATCGCAATTCCTGCGTTCTGGCGCATTTTGGAGCAAACATATTGACACTGTCACAGTATGTTTGGACATGATTTTTCATTGAAAACGTTTAAATTTTGAAACAATAAGACAACGACCGTAGAAACGTGCCTTGTAACTTGTAAAAAATCTTTACTCGGCGAATTTTAGGGGGTGGGGGGGAGGAGGGGCGCGCGCGCCGGGTTCGCCTCCCCCTGAATCCGCCCATGGTTTACACAAGTTGATGATTCCCGCACACTGCAAAACCATTCATTAATATATAGGTATCTTAACTTTTGGCTAACAGTTACTTTCATCAATATTTCATTCGGGAATGTATGTGAATCAAAAATTCCATATAAACCAGATTTTATCAAACTTGTTTCAACTGCCGTAATCCATTTAAATTTTCGTTCTTTGTTAGTTGGCGTATTTTTGTAGAAGCTGTGCATAATGTTATAACATACTGATGCTAAGTTTCTCTATCATTTGAATTTGTTGCCTAAAAGAAACCATTTCTGTTTGAATATCTACCTATATTGGAACTACACCAGTTTCGCCATATACCACAACATTTGCATTGATTTTAATGCGATACAGCACACATACCCCGGACACTGCTGTCTGTTTCACGAAACCTGCCGAAATTTTACGGCCATATAAACAAGGCAAAAACTATTATTTTTGTCTATAATATGAAATTTTATCAAAATTTAAGAACGATCCTTCTTTTATACGACCGTTTTTAAAAAACGGTACGTATTATGTTTTATCGCAATGCTGAAGAAAAAGCGCATAGTTTGTGTACACAACTTCTCCGAAACCGTTCTGTGGATCGTTCTGAAACTATACACACGTCTTCTACACATATTGAAGATGCGCATCTTGGTGTTTTTATGCCGAAAAGATACTTTTTAACAAAAATATCACCTTTTTAACTTAGCTATTTTTTCTACATTTTTCTATACAGTTCTATATACGGTACAGAGTTTGTGTACACAACTCCTCCGAAACTGTTCAGTCGATCGTTCTAAAACTATACACACGTCTTCTACACATATTGAAGATGTGCACCTTGGTGTTTTTATGCCGAAAACATATTTTTTAACAAAAATATCACCTTTTTAATTTAGTATACATGTTTAGCAGAACGAGATGAAGAAATAATGCTATAGACTTTCAAATTCTCATTAATTTTTTTTGCCATGGTGACAGCTTCACATTTCTGCATCTTCGCTGTCTGGCCCATATTCGACGGGTGTATTTTGTGACTTTATTTCTCTACATGGAAATTTAATATGGGGGAAAGGAGGCGGAGGAGCTGTGCAAGGAGTCAAAAACGAAAACAAATGGAATTTGACTCCAAAACCTTTCTAGATATATTAAAAATGATCTAACTAAGAAAACAAAAGTTAAATTTATAAAATCGGTCCAGTATTTCTGAAATTCGAAAAATCCCCCATGTTAAATCCTCATAGACATCTTCACTCTGTCTATGGGGATTTAACATGGGGAAATATATTTGACCAAAATAAAAAAAGGCTCATTCTTAAATTTTGCTTTAATTTAATAGTATCGCACATAAATATAGCTTTTGCATTGTTTATATAGCCGTAAAATTGGGGCAGGTTTCGTGAAATTTTGATTTTTTCTACTGATGACTCGGTCGTCACTATCGTAGCCGTTTCGGCGTATATTGCGAGAAAACTTACATGTGTGGATGTGGTCACTGGTAGATGCTAGTATGCCATTTATGGGGCATCTACACAATAACGCATACATATTGACCCATCAGTGGCTAAGATACATGTATGTGAGAAAACGTAAAAGAAAATGTGTCTAAGAAACAGGGGGCCGTTTCACTAAACTTCGTACGACCAAATTTAGGATCGCCTGGAAATTTAAATTGATGCATTTACATTTTTTGAACATAGGCTGCATACTCATGTAAATCCAATAATTGTTTACGAGAAAACGTTGTTAATGTGAAATTTACAGACTATCATTATTTTACTCTTACGAACAGTTTTGTCGCACGAAGTTTAGTCAACCGGCCCCCTAGTGCGCGTGATGTACTACACGCATCGTGTGTAAGTACTTACATGTACCTCAGGGCTCCAGATAAGGAATTAGTAATTGAGTAGTGTCACTCCATCATTTCCTAAGGAATTGGGTATTTCAAAATTGTAATGGTGTAAAATAGAATCACACTACTGTTTACACATTAGCAGACCGCACTTATTGAATAGTTTTCTTCTAAATGGAGACAATTGTAATGAAATACCAAGATGTGTTTTCATGGAAAAAAAATGCTATGTTTGTGGTCTGTTATTGTTTTCTGTAGCATGATAAAGATACCACAATTTTTTCATTCTTTTTTGATACTCAGTACTTCTGATTTCAATTGGGGTTTTGGCAATTTTAATTGGGTATTTACGCAAATACGCACCTTATCTGGAGCACTGCTTACCTGTTTCTGTCGTCAGTTTGTCATTTAACGTATCCACAGCTTTGACTTGTTCTGAAACTCTAGTCTCCAATTTAGCATTCTCCTTCTGAAGAGTTTCTGAAAATAGTCAGCGTTTATCCCACTGAGACGCTGAATTTACCAAAATCCTTTACACCCATGGCATAGAATGTTATAGTATCATTGAAATTATCATACAGTTTTCAAAAAATAAAAACGACAACAATTGATCTACCATATACCACATTAATGAGGATATCTACGTCCGAAAAGTAAATTACACACTGGCAACCCTCGTGACTATCACGTTTCTAAGTAACCTGTGTATATTATCAGCTAATATGTATTCCACATGCTTTGACACATCACTAGAATACGTACCTGGGGCTCGTTTCACTAAACTTCACACGACTAAAATGTTCGTAAGTGCAAATTTAGGATCGTCAGGAAATTTCAATTAATGGATTTACATTTATTGAGCATAGGCTGCATGTGCAGCCTATGCTTAATAAATGTAAATCCCATAATTATTGACAAGAAAACATTGTGTATGTGAAATTTACAGATCATCATAATTTTGCATTTACGAACATTTTAATCATACGAAGTTTAGTGAAACGGCCACCATTGTCTTGATATCAAGTTTATCAGACTTGACACAGAAACGGTAGGAATTTCTTGGCGAAAAGCGGAATATCTACATGTTTCTTAGCTGGTCTGATATCAAAGAATAATATGAGACACGCCATGTGAGTTTGTACCTTCGGACATCTGCTTAATTTCATGAAATATAATGATAAGCCATTAAACATCATTATATAAATAAATCCTACTTGTTGGTAATCTTGTTGAGCTAACCTAGTTTCAGTACTTTCAGTACTTTGATTCTGGTAGTCATAGGCAACCATCATCGCGATCGCTTGACTTTGCCATGTAATGCATTTACACTGCCGCTTGCGCTAATCTCATCAATGTCAGTAATTGTCTTTATTTCGAAATACTTGAATAGTGTGCTTAACATCAAACAGCTTGATTAACTGAGTCTGAACTGAGCTACAGCTCAGGCTCAAATCTATAAATTTCTGGAGTGCGAGTTGATACTCTTGGCAATATTAACGCAGGAGGTTGTGTACCTACTTCTGAGCTATGACAGTTTGAACGATCTTGAAATATCATTGGCCAGTTTAATATTTTTACAATGATTATTTTTAATGCAAACGGTGTAGACTCAGATCAGAGTGCACAGATAAGCAGTCGGATCTGTGTTTATCTGTTAATCTGTGTACTCTGGTCTGGGTTTAATATGTTCGTAATCTTTATTTTTAAGGAAATAAGCGCTAACAGACAACATAGGAACGGACATCTATACAATTGATTTGGAAAGAAAAACTAGCTGTGAGCCCTCAGTTCAACATTTGGAGTCCCACTTGGTGGTAGACATATCACTATGGCTTTACTACCAGCAAAGTAAATAATAAATTATAAAAGTCAGATAATGAAAATAGAAGTTAAACATGATATAGAGACATGGCATGTTAGTCTAACTTGGTGGTTGCCCGGCAGGGACAAGTTATTTATGCATTTGTTAATCCTTACCATGTATCTCGATTTTCTTTAGAAGTTCAGTTGTTAGTTGCCCCTTTTCATAGAATAATCCTTCCTTCTCAGTTCTTAGGAATGACACTTCTTGATGTGACTCGGCGAGGTTAGCTTGCAAATTCTGTATCATTTCTGCCTCTAGGCGTTTCGCGGTCTCAAGCTTACCATCAGTCGATTTAAGTTCACACTTCAGCTTCACCAATTCTGTTTGACTGGCTAATATGTTACTATTCAACATTGCATTAGTTTTCTCAAGCTCTGAAATATTGTCCTGTGATTCAGTTATTTCTTTATGCATGGATGTACGTTCCTCTTTTATAGCTCGTTTTTCTTTCAACACGTTTTCTTTTTCATTATTTACGGTGTCTCTCTCGTCTTTGAGAATTGCTAATGTCTCTAAGATACGACCTTCCGACTCCTTAATATACATATCCTTTGATTTCAAATCAGTCCTTAATTTTTCCTTTTCCTCTTCAAGTAACGCTATTTTCTTCTGTAATACTAAATTAATTTCCTGGTTACTTTGACAATCTCTTGCTATCGTTTCTACTTTGGCATCACATTCCATTGCTAATGTGCTTATATCGTCCTTATTCTTACGTAGTATGGCCTCATTGCGCAGTTCTAATTCATCCGATTTCACGAGTAGATCATTATATTGTGCCACTACTCGATCCTTCGTGTTTGTTACTTCTTTGAGCTGATATTCAACAGTTTCTACATGAATATGTGCACACTGAAGCTGATCTCGTAAAGTGTTTACTGTATCCATGCATTCCAATTTTTCGCTATCAATATCGTTCAATTTAATATCCTTTGATTTCAAATCAGTGCTTAATTTTCCATTTTCCTCTTCAAGTAACGCTATTTTCTCCCGTAATACTATATTAATTTCCTGGTTACTTTGACAATCTGTTGCTATCGTTTCTAATTTGGCATCACAATCCATTTCTAAGGTGCTTATATCGTCCTTATTCTTACGTAGTATGGCCTCATAGCGTAGTTCTAATTCACCCGATTTCGCGAGTAGATCATTGTATAGTGGCATTACTCGATCGTTCGTGTTTGTTACTTCTTTGAGCTGATATTCAACAGTCTTTACATGCTTACGTGCACACTGAAGCTGATGTCCTAAAGTGTTTACTGTATCCATGCATTCCGATTTTTCGCTATTAATTTCGTTCAATTTCATATCCTTTGATTTCAAATCAGTGCTTAATTTTTCCTTTTCCTCTTCAAGCAACGCTATTTTCTCGTGTAATACTATATTAATTTCCTGGTTACTTTGACAATCGCTTGCTATCGTTTCTACTTTGGCCTGACATTCCATTTCTAAGGTGTTTATATCGTCCTTATTCTTACGTAGTATGGCCTCATTTCGTAGTTCTAATTCATCCGATTTCGTGAGCAGATCATTGTATAGTGGTACTATTCGATCTTTCATGTTTGTTACTTCTTTGAGCTGATATTCAACATTTTTTACATGCTTACGGGCACACTGAAGCTGATGTCCAAAGGTTTTTACTGTATCCGTGAATTCCAATTTTTCGCTATTAATTTGGTTCAATTTCTCACATAACTCATTCTTTTCCGTTTCATATTCGGTCGCTTTCGTTTTAAAGTTCGCATGTATTTGTTGTTTTTCTGAAATCAGTACGGTATTTAGGCGTTCAACATAACCTAATTCCTGTCGTAATGCCTCAATTTGATTTTCAGATTCTTTGAGCTTAAATTCAACCTTATTTACATTATAGCATTCAAGCTGAAACTGACACATTGCATCGTTTAGTTTGGTCCGTAATTCTGAATTGGTAGTATTAATTTCTTTCTCTTCTATCTTTGCACGGTTGTCTTTCACTTCACCAAACTGATAGTGGCCGCATGTGTTTTTTTTCTCATCCGTTGTTACACGGTTGTCATTCTCCTCACCATGGTGATGGTGATGGCCTGTGTATTCTTTCTCACCCGTCGTTACTCTGTTGTATTTCTCATCACCAAACTGATGGTCGCTGCCTGTGTTTTCTTTCTCATCTGTCATTACGCTGTTGTCTTTCTCTTCACCAAACTGATGGTCGCTGCCTGTGTTTAAATTATCATCCGTCGTTACACTGTTGTCTTTATCATCACTACAGCGATGGTCGCCGCCTGTGTTTAATTTCTCATCAGTCGTTACACAGTTGCCTTTCTGTTCACCAAACTGATGGTCGCCGCCTTTGTTCAATTTCTCATCCGTCGCTACACTGTTGTCTTTCTCATCACCATAGTGATGTTCGCCGTCTGTGTTTTCTTTCTCATCTGTCGTTACACAATTGTCTTTCGCTTCACCAAACTGATGGTCGCCTCCTGTTTTTAATTTCTCGTCTGTCGTTACGCTGTTGTCTTTCTCTTCACCAAACTGATGGTCGCCGCCTGTGTTTAATTTAACATCCGTCGTTACACTGTTGTCTTTCTCGTCACCATAGTGATGTTCGCCGTCTGTGTTTTCTTTCTCATCTGTCGTTACACAATTGCCTTTCGCTTCACCAAACTGATGGTCGCCTCCTGTGTTTAATTTCTCATCTGTCGTTACGCTGTTGTCTTTCTCTTCACCAAACTGATGGTCGCCGCCTGTGTTTGATTTATCATCCGTCGTTACACTGTTGTCTTTATCATCACCATAGTGATGTTCGCCGCCTGTGTTTACTTTCTCATCTGTCGTTACACAGTTGTCTTTCTCTTCCCCAAACTGATGGTCGCTGCCTGTGTTTAATTTCTCATCCGTCGTTACACTGTTGTCTTTATCATCACTACAGTGATGGTCGCCGCCTGTGTTTACTTTCTCATCTATCGTTACACAGTTGTCTTTCTCTTCACCAAACTGATGGTCGCGGCCTGTGTTTAATTGCTCATCCGTCGTTACACAGTTATCTGTCTCTTCACGATAGTGATAGTTACCGCCTGTATTTACTTTCTCATCTGTCGTTACACTGTTGTCTTTATCATCACCATAGTGATGGTCGCCGTCTGTGTTTTCTTTCACGTCCGTCGTTACACTGTTGTCTTTCTCATTACGAAACTGATGGTCGCCGCCTGTGTTTTCTTTCTCATCCGTCGCTACACGGTTGTCTTTCTGTTTACCAAACTGATGGTCGCCGCCTGTGTTTTCTTTATCATCCGTCGTTACACGGTTGTCTTTCTGATCACCATAGTGATGATCGCCTCCTTTGTTTTCTTTCTCATCTGTCGTTACACAGTTGACTTTCTCTTCACCAAACTGATGGTCGCCGCCTGTGTTTAATTTCTCATCCGCCGATACACTGTTGTCTTTCTCATCACCATGGTGATGGTCGCCGCCTGTGTTTTCTTTCTCATCTGTCATTACACAGTTGTTTTTCCCTTCACCAAACTGATGGTCGTCGCCTGCGTTTAATATCTCATCCGTCGTTACACTGTTGGCTTTATCATCACCATAGTTATGGTCGCCGCCTGTGTTTACTTTCTCATCTGTCGTTACCCAGTTGTCTTTCTCTTCACCAAACTGATGGTCGCTGCCTGTGTTTAATTTATCATCCGTCGTTACACTGTTGTCTGTATCATCACCATAGTGATGGTCACCGCCTGTGTTTTCTTTCTCGTCCGTCGTTACACGGGTGTCTTTCTCTTTACCAAACTGATGGTCGCCGCCTATGTTGTTTTTCTCATCCGTCGTTACACGGTTGTCGTTCTCATCACCATAGTGATGGTCGCCGCCTGTGTTTTCTTTCTCATCTGTCGTTACACTGTTTTCTTTCTCTTTACCAAACTGATGCTCGCCGCCTGTGTTTTCTTTCTCATCCGTTGTTACAGGGTTATCTTTCTCTTTACCAAACTGATGGTCGCCGCCTATGTTGTCTTTCTCATCTGTCGTTACACGGTTGTCTTTCTCATCACCATAGTCATGGTCGCAGGCTGTGTTTTCTTTCTCGTCTATCGTTACACGGTTGTCTTTCACTTTACCAAACTGATGGTCGCAGCCTGTGTTTTCTTTCTCATCCGTCGTTACACGATCGTCTTTCTCATCATCATACTGATGGTCGCCGTCGGTGTTTTCTTTCTCATCCATCGTTACACGTTCGTCTTTCTCATCACCATACTGATGGTTGCCGCCTGTGTTTTCTTTCTCACCCGTCGCTACACTGCCGTCTTTCTCTTTACCAAACTGATGGTCGCCGCCGTTGTTTTCATTATCAGCCGTCCTTTCACGTTCGTCGTTCGCTTCACCATGGAGATAGTCGCCGCCAGTGTTTACTGTCTCATTACATTCATAGTAATTTTCCTTATCTGTTGTTACACTGCCATCTTTCTCTTCACCAAACTCATGGTCGCCGCCGGTGTTTTCATTCTCAGCCATCCTTTCACATTCGTCGTTCGCTTCACCATGTTGATGGTCGCCGTCAGTGGTTATATTCTCATTACATTCATAGTAATGTTCCTCATCTGTTGTTACACTGTCGTCTTTCCCTTCACCATACTGATGGTCGCCGCCTGTGTTTTCTTTCTCACCTGTCGTTACACTGTCGTCTTTGTCTTCACCAAACTGATGGTCGCCGCCGGTATTTTCTTTCTCACCCGTCGTTACACCGTCGTCTTTCCCTTCACCAAACTGATAGTCGTCGCCTATATTTTCTTTCTCACCCGTCGTTACACCTTCCTTGAAAGGGCAACTATCGGCTGACGTCCTGGATTCCGTGTCCATTGATTAAGCGTTTATAATATATATCTGAAAGAATAATAATAATAATAATAATAATAATAATAATAATAATAATAATTAATAATAATTAATAATAATATATGTTGCATAATGAATAGGCCACATTGACAAAGAGGTGTCCAATTGAGACACTAGTTCAACTGATATGTGGCTTTGATAGGAGAAATTGGTCTTATTGACGTTGTGACCGGTGAAGACACTCCTGTAGACTGTTAACGATCTATATATTGATGGTTAGAAGCATGCCGAATGTGTCATTGATGGAATAGCGAATGTTGCAGATCCTGATCAGACTATGCGGATGCACCGGTTGATCTGGATCTGGATCTACACTGTTGGCACAACCCTCAAGCGCCATTCTCCAGTCACAGCCACATATGAATATTTAAAAAACTTTTGGTTTGCAACGTTAAATAAGTGAATAAGTAATAATACACTCACATAAATGAATGGTTAAATTTGTTTTATGTTTTGATCATGTGTTCCCTATTTAATAATGAAGACAATCAATAATCCAGTTATAAAAATGATATACGCATAAAGCAATTTCATTTGAGATCAGGGGAGTCTTATGGGCTTTGCGACCAGTGTAGATCCAGATCAGCATGTAGATCCGCACAGTCTGATCAGGATCTGCACTGAACACTGAAACACCCGTCACACTTCTAACAAGCAATACAGATTGTTATTTATCCCGCCAACACAGTGCGTATGTGCCATGAAACACGGTGCCGTGAAACATTGTTGAGATCCTGTAAATACGACCTAATCACTGTGTATGAATATGTGCGGTGGCTGGGGTTATTTGTTTTGCATTGTAAAGCCATTTGTAGGTGTTGACGGGATAAATATAATAGTAGGTTAGTGCCGTGAATGGTAAAATTATCTATCAAGCTACAGAAGTGTGTTACAGGAGCTACATTAAATATAAACAGACAACCAGTATAGCATATTTTTCTTATTTTCCATGAAAACACATCTTAGTATTTCCAAGGAGACAATTCTAATGAAATGCCAATACACGTTTTCATTTCGAAGCAAACTATTCAATAATTGCTGTATGTTGATGTTGTATGATACCCAATTGCTTCAGAAATGATGGAGTGACAATACTCAATTAATAATTCCTTATCTGGAGCCCTGTTGAGCTGATATCAATCACAGGTAGCTTGTAGAATGCGATGTTATCTTTATAAAGAACTGATAACACAGGAGAGTCGTAGGGCGACGTTGTTATGTAAAGTAAATGCATGCACTACAACATGTGGTAACCTTGACAAGATATGTCTTATTGTTGCAACATTATTGGCTGAGCCTGAGCTGTGATGCTGCTCAGGCTCAGCACCATAACCAAACTGTTTGATTGCGAGTTGAGATTCACAATACATTTTCAGAAACGTTGACATCTGTGCAACAAGATGAACGCAGGCGGTTATGTAACTTGTCAAAATAACAGTTAACACTTAAACTAATTAAATGGTTCCATCGTCTTCATTCTGATAAATGTCGGTATTGCATAAACCAGGGTGTGGGATCACGTGGTTTCCGAGCAGCGTGACGTCATGTTTAGATGTGTTTACAATATATGTGTTTAGTCATGTTAGTATCTTTCTAACGGAATGAGGATTTTTTTTATGAAACGTAGCACAGCAAATGTGGAACAGAAGCCGATTTCATCAACATTGCAAAGTAGACTTATCTTGCTAAGTACACTTAGAGGGAGAAATTTTCAATTTAACGCTAAATCTATTAACGTTTATTATACTGAAGTTATTACATTATCACAGCCAAATGTCTGTGATAATGTAATAAATTCAGTCTAATAATTCTGCATACTTTTAATCATCAAATATATGCAGTCGTTAGTTCTATATGAAATGATGCATTGCGGGAAAATTAAATGATTACTCCGTCAAAGTATGCTTAGCTAGATAAGTATGCTTAGAATTTTTTGTGAAATAGGCTACTGGTTGCACTGTATTGCACAGTTTGCTTTAATCTCATAGTTTGACGAATAATCGGTTTCTGTAAATAACAATATAGAGCACGTGAATGTAAGATAAACAGTGGCATCGTTATCACAAAGATAATCCCCTCTTAGCCTTCATAATAAAACAAGAGCTGTAAGAGAACAGCATAGCTCGATTACGAGGGTTGTCGATGTACACATAGCTTGACAAACAAGGTGGCCACGGCCTGCATAAAAACCTTAACCAAGGTTGACTAAAAACCTTAACCAAGGGAAATTAAATAAGTAATTCAAGGTTAAATGTAGGTCAATGTCAGATAAAGGTCGGTGGCTATTTATGTACATCACTAGGAGATGAAGTTTTCAATATATTCCATATACACGCTTGACTAAAAACCTTAACCAAGGGGAAATAACTAAGTAATCCAAGGATAAAAGTAGGACAAGGTCAAATATAGGTCAGGGATTATTGATCTACATCACTAGGAGATGAAGTTGTCCAAGTATGGTTGCTGTAGGCCCAGGAGTATTTCATATACAAGCTTCGCTATAAACATTAACCAAGTTTGAGTAGAAACCTTAACCAAGGGGAAATAAGTAAGTAATTAAAGTTTAAATGTAGGTGAAGGTAAAATATAGGTCAGGGGTTATTGATGTACATCCCTATGAGAAAAAATTATACAAGTATGGTGTCTGTATGCACAATAGTATTTCATGTACAAGCTTGACTAAAAACCTTAACCAAGGTTGACTAAAAACCTTAACCAAGGGAAATTAACTAAGTAGTTCAATGTTAAATGTAGGTCAAGGTCAAATATAGGTCAGGGGTTGTTGATGTACATCACTAGGAGATGAAGTTGTCCAAGTATGGTTGGTTAGGGCGAGAAGTATTCCATCTACAAGCTTGACTAAATATCTTAACCAAGGGGAATTAACTAAGTAATTCAAGAGGATATATAGGTGAAGGTCAAACATAGATCAGGGATTATTGATGTACATCCCTATGAGAAAAGGTTGTCCAAGTATAGTGTCTGTATGCACACTAGTATTCCATGTACAAGCTTGACTAAAAACCTTAACCAAGGTTGACTAAAAACCTTAACCAAGGGGAATTAACTAAGTAATTCAAAGTTAAATGTAGGTCAAGGTCAAACATAGGTCAGGGGTCGTTTATGTACATCACTAGGAGATGAAGTTGTCCAAGTATGGTTGGTGTAGGGCCAGGAGTATTCTATCTACAAGCTTGACTAAAAACCTTAGCCAAGGGGAATTAACTAAGTAATTCAAGAGGAAATATAGGTCAAGGTCAAATATAGATCAGGGGTTATTGATGTACATCCCTATGACAAAAGGTTGTCCAAGTATGGTGTATGTATGCACAATGGTATTCCATGTACAAGCTTGACTAGAAACCTTAACCAAGGTTGACTAAAAACCTTAACCAAGGGGAATTAACTAAGTAATTCAAGAGGAAATGTAGGTCAAGGTCAAATATAGATCAGGGGTTATTGATGTACATCACAAGGAGATGAAGTTTTCCAAGTATGGTGGGTGTAGGGCCAGTAGTATTGCATATACAAGCTTGACTAAAAACCTTAACCAAGGCGTGACGGTGACGCCGACGCCGACGCCGACGCCGACGCCGACGCCGGGGTGACTACATAAGCTCTAACTATTCTTCGAATAGTCGAGCTAAACACGTTAACGCACTTGACATACAAACACGGTCAACATAAGTTCGCAGTGACTTTGACCTTGGGCGGTCGGCCTATACCTATATATATACCTATACACACAGTGTGGCCAAATATTATCAAATCGATGAAGCGGTTCATAAGTAATTGAATACAGAAAGCGTTGTATCGAATTTGCCTTACAAAGAACGTGAACAGAAGTCCTCAGAGACATTGACATTGGGCGGTCGGACGTGGGTCGTATGCAAAACAAATCACCATTTAGACACACATTGTGGCCAAATAGTATCAAAATCGGTGAAGAGGTTTATGAGTTATTAAACAATGAAAGGTGTTACTAACGTACACACGTACGAACGCTCGTACGCACGTACGTACGCACGTACATGGACGAACACTATATCCCATCTTGCCTATCGGCGAGGGGATAAAAAGGTACAATGCTTCGTAAGTGCAAGTACGTTTAGAGCACCCATACAACATAATATATGTCATCATCTTTGATGCGCTATATATATCTAATCATAAACATCAGTTTGTTAAGAATAATTTAATGAACATTTACTGTCAAAATGACGTCACAAACTACGTCAGGTCGGAAAAAGTTGTTCGGAAACGTTCAGTAAGCACTTGACCTCATTCCATGTAAACTAGGTTTTACCAGTGTTACTGTGTATTACACATGTACACCCACAGTCCAGGTAGTATTATTGTTTGTCCTAGTTTCTCGACCAATGATAGCACAGCATTTGGTCTCAATTAATCGCATATTGCGACGCTTACTCCAATATATATTAAATCAATCATTAAATCAATCATTATCTTGAAATATTTAGAAACAGATGTCTTGTCTTGTTGACCGGTACCGCTCACTACGAAATTAATTTATTAAAAATTCAATATGTGGACTATAACTATTACATATAGGGTACATATTTTTTTTATCATCCACTCTTTCTGGCAAAGTAAACGTTGCTTCACAACTACATAGGACGTTAATTAGCTATCGTATACGTTTTATATCAAACGTGAATTGCGACTCTCAATGCCTGGCGCGATAACCGCATTTCCTTAAAAAAGGTTAACAAAAAACAACTATTTATTCTCTATATTTACTTTTTGATGTGCAATGATCATACTTTATAATATGTCCATAAATATATTTATTCAGGTGACGCTATTACTTGATATAATTAAAAAAATAAATGCCTTGCCTCATTTGAATATCAAAACAGCCTGATACTCTGTATTTAATTTTTGATGTGCAATGATCATACTTTATAATCTGTTGAACATATTATTTTTCAGGTTGTGCATTTAGTTAGTATAAATAATTAAAACATAGCATGCTTCATTAGCATATGAAACTAGCCTGATACCACCGCGGATCAATATCAATAAAATAACTGTTACTAAATGATTATATCTGTATAGCGGGCACTTGTAATTGTTAGAACGTGGAATAGTGACAATTATTTAATTCATATAAAGAATATGTTGTGCCTACTGGGTGGGCATGTACCTTTAAATATAATTACTAAATGGCTATACATGTATTTGTATAGTGGGCAATCGTAATTTTTAAAACGGCTGGAATAGTTGCACACTTATACACTTAAATAGCTTCATACACGGAAAATATCACAGTCTATTATTTTTACGTGGAAAACCACACAACACATGCCATATATACCCACTATGGTACTCTGTTATTATCTATCAAATTCAGTGACATGTAAGCAGTTACCTGAGTGTATTGTCCTTGGTGTCTACTCACCTACTATGCGAGTAAATATGGCTTTAACTATGGGTAATGTGTACACTAAAAAAGTATGTGCATCAGAATGAAAAGTTCACACATCAAAATCTATTTTGAGATTAATTGGAGAAATGCTCAGATATCTCATCTTTTGTATAGCATAATATTTATAGCTTGCCGTTGTCATATCTGTCTATTATGTTTTGCACACAATTGTATTTGGTTTACTGTCATATTATTTGCTGTATGTGTCAAACGCACGAAGTGGTGAAACAGTACGATGGCTTGTACTAGTGTATTCCGTTACGTCATGATATTGCCTCGTGTAGGCCTTGAGGGTAGATCTTTGCAAAATATGGATTTTTACTTCAATAAGTTTAAGAAAAATCTGTTTGACATTTTTTGGACGCCAGTTTGACATATTGGCGGCCATTTTGAATCCCCGAACCACAAACATCGTGTAGGAAATCTATATTATGTGAGCAGAAGCAATCTACTTCATAAGTATTGCCTCATCCGACAGTATTTATTCGATGAAGTATGTAGCTATAGATATGTCAAACATACGACTATTAGAAATGGCACAAAAAAGAAAATTGAAAATTTAGCTGCGTGGAATTTTGACGGATCGTTAACGGACGCCAACCAAACAAATCACCGACGGAACTAACAATATTTCTGAAACGGATAATTGAAGGACACACTTCAGCTATAACAGACGAAAATTAAATGCAACAATCTTGCACAACAATTACTTCAAGCACACACATCGAAACGACATGTGACATACAGGCCCATCACTGAAACTTCAGTGTTTCGTAACACCACAGAAACAACGCTCACTGTAGGCATGTTACTAATTGCTACTGTATGTACGGGAACAGATAATAGATTAGAACATGTCAACTATTTATTAACTTTCGTTAGAACAAGAGATATCCGTGTGTGACGGCTCAAATTAACGGTATATTCGTCCGTACTACAATAAATAATCGACCGCGTGGATAGACTAAACTGTTTATAATAATTATGTAGTAAAAGGTGCAAATGTTAATATTAACGAAACGGCTAGGCACTGCCCAATACATACGGTGGTTCAAGAGGTAGAAAACAGGTGAAAAATGCCCTATATTGCTGATAAGACCCTCTCAATGGTTAAATAATGTCCAAATGACACTGCCTCTTAGATTTAGATTAATTTTCCAGCACAAAATTTGCGTGGAGTTGTTGTCTAGAGAAATTCCAAAGCCAGAGTGATGACCGGCGTAAATGTAAATGCTTTATTTAACGACAGCACTGGTTCAATGACCTTGCATGTCGTGACCGACTATTTAAGTCCCTATCCGATGACTGGCGGAATTTCCGCTCCTTTTATAGTGAGGCATTTACGAAAACATGACGTCATGCGTGCGCCGTGACGTGGATTCATGGTGCACATTTTCAGAGATAGAAAATGGCGGACATTTCGTAGACAACACTTCCACAATGACCAATACGAATTAAAATACGTAGCATGGGATAGATTAGACATAGCACTATGGCTTTACTACCCTTACAGCGATATACCTCAAAGATACCTACTGACGTACTGTAGCGACTTGATTTCAAGATTTGAAATTTGTCGATTATTGTCTAAATACGCGTCTAATGCAGTAATGGTGCTAAACCAGCAGTGCAACACCAGAAATTATATTAAATAGCCTGTATGAGTTACAATAGGTGACTTGCCTATTAAAATAAAGTGTGTATTGATCCTTTTGTCCGACTACATAAAGTGTGTAAAGTTTACAACGCTACGGTCGCCATTTTGCCGGAGAATTTCCGGCAAAATAAATTAACTTCCGTAATTCTGTTTTTAGTTCGGCGGTCAAAGGCCGATTTTGGGGCATAACCTTGTTTTGAATACCTTAAGTTTGTATTACTGATTTTTCCCCTGTAGACTTTTTAGTTTTAGAATCCAGTCGCAATCTGTTACCCTTGAGCATTTGGAGAAATCTGCATACATTCAAGATGGCTGCCACCAAGATATATCGTGCCATATAACAGCATCCCCAGGAGGAAATTAAACCATCTAAGGGAGCATAATAAATGTATTAACGTGCTGACACAAATGGGCAACTTTAAAATTCAATTCCTTAAATAAATATAGAAATAAATCCAAGATGGCCGCCAAATGTGACTATTTTACATACTTTCACTAATTCGTCATATCAAAGAATATACGTTTTTTAATTATGTGTTTAAAACAATGAATGTGTGTTTTTTTTGTAACTTTGATGTGAAATTATATACTTATCTATATAACACAAGTCCAAGATGGCAGCCATATATGAATATATTACATTGTACGTGCAACCGTATGTTGAAATAAGAATCACTATATACTTGCAATCATATCACAGCGAATTTGCATACCAATATTGTACTTAGGTATATAATTATTCCAATACATTGGGTATGTGTTTAGACACATGTTTCAATAGCATTAGTCCAAGGTGACCACCAAATATCATATTACCTGATAACTAACTTGTGTAGTAAATAGCTTATGTTATTACACATTGATAGACACCAATAGACAGCATCGGCAACAACGTAAGTCTAATATGGCCGGCGGATATGAATATAGTACATTATACTATAGTAATACAATTATATTATAATATAATATATAAAATCATGCATTCAGTTAGATAGTTTTGACATTGTTTTGTCTTGTCCTGCCATTCCATAGCAGCATTCATTCTTCTATTCTTGGCAGGGAGATATTCTTTACAATATACTTCAAGGATTTCCTAATTTGTAAAAATACCAGATGTCGTCGTTTATATCATTTGCTCCAAAAAATCAAATGCTCAATGTGATTTACTGTGCAACATCGCATGAAATGGCTCCTCTATGTAGCGTCATTAACAACTTGAGTTTCTGAACATAGCAATTGAACAAGAACAAATGGATGATACGTCTATATACCTCTATACGTCACAATCGGTGACTACGTACAATAACATAGTTCAGCCATCCAGTAGCTTATTCCAGTTTCTGGCTACCATTACGTGCCTTCAACCTACTTAGTACAACCACTTATGACTCCCGCTGATAGTATTGGCCACATGTTTTCTTTCTGTGAAAGTAGTCAGTTTCCACACAGCGGCTGTATGCACATGATGGTTGATGTATAACACTTTAATATAACTTATTACTTTGTAAGCTGCAAGTAATTGATGTGTTTTCAGACCACTATCGCCGATGTAGAGCAACATATGCATACATTGTTTCCAAGATAAGCAGTACAAATACTTTATTTTTGTCGAATTATTGTGTAGTTATATGCCATTAAATGATTTTTACTTATTTAAACATATGACAGAATTCAGCACCTGTGAATGCATATGATATATAAAAACTAAGACATGACGCCGTCAGTATACATAAATGTGGATCAAAGAAAACAATCGTAATCACAAATATAATAATTCCGAGAAGAACACGGAGCTGCTATATATTAAATACCACAGGGAGGACACAACTAATACAAATGTAATTGATATTATATGACATACAATCTAGTTGTGCCACTACTAAATACTCACGGTAACAACACATGTTATTGTACCTGCAGGCAGCAATACACATGGTACACAACCATATATAGAACGTGACAAAATTCAAGGTACCATAGTATGGATATGAGGCATACAGTATTCACGCAATTTAATAGACTAATATGAAAATGCTGAACAATATAACTGTCTAAATTGTTTGTGTCATCATACTTATATCATTGTTTTCTTATAGTTATATTTACAATATTAGCTTTCAATTACTGAAACCGATATATTTTGTGTAATTAATGTATTTTTTGTACAGTATACATGTATTAATCATTTTTGATTCATCATTGCCTTGTATAATACTGTCCTTTTTACGTATGATGGCGAGGTTTTGTGGGAGAAATTCTATGGTGGCTAATCAGGTTCAACCACCCAACTGGACTGTTTTGACAATACCAAAGCGGCATCCTTGTTGTCGTGTTTTCGTGTACTGCACTTCAATATGATTTTTTTTTTTTATGTTGGGACTGTTGGGTAATAGTTGTTGTCCATGTATACTGCATCTCTAGAGCCATATATTTATTTCCTTTGAATGTAATATTTTAATCATTACACGTTATGATTGCCGTTGCGAGGTAATTTATCTTTATATATATATACATCTGCCATGTATATAAGTATCTAATATTGCAGATTTATTTACTTATAATCATAGTAATTATATGCAATTTGTTCAATATAAGGCAACATTATTTTTATATTTGGCGGCCATCTATGATTTCTGCTATTGGTAGTTATCTAATTGTATTTCTAAGTTAATAAAAACATTCATAGTATACATAACTTCGGTACTTTTATTCCAATATACTACTATATGACATCCATGTGCAATTATATACTTAATTATTATTCTCTGTGATGATCGTCATGGGATAATTTCTGTATATATGGCGGCTATCTTGGAATTTCGCTCTTCACACATGTGTCTAGTTATGTATAAAATTTACTGTAAGCGTTTATCATGTCAATATATCCAATATTAGTATACATATTGTTTTCATGTGGAGTGTACGTGGGAGCAGTGATATGCAAAATATCATGTTACGTTTGGCGGCCATGTTTGATTTTTACCGTTTAACAGTGAATTGAAATTTAATGTTGATCACTTATCTCGATAAGTCAAGTAAATCCACTTTATGCTGTTAAAGTATGCTAATATCTCATGTGGAAACAACTATATGACACACTATAACTGTTTGGCAGCCATTTCGGATTTATGCAAATTTCTCAAAACAATTAAAGATGACATAGTGCCATCAGTCGGATTCTTGATGTTGATGATCTGGGCAATCAAAATTGCCAATAAAAAAAGTGTTTTATTCAAAATAAAGTTAAGCTCCTGATTGGAAGGTGTCATACACTTGGCTGCCAGACTAACTGACATCTGAGCGGGAAACCCCCACATACGTCAATCGATTTCATTGGTTGGTTACTTTGCAGATTTCCGATATTGTACCTCGGAAAGAAAAATGGCGACGGTGATAAACTGAAAGGTTATGCACGCTGTTTTACAAAGAAATGTTGAGAAATAACTAGTAAGGAAAGTAGTTGCATATAAATTATGAATGAAAGTTGGTGTATTAATATTTAAACGTATTGTCAGATGATTTCGGTATCGTACAGTTCACGAAGTGTCAACATTATGCGCGTATTCATATCGAATATTCGAGTTTAGATTTCGCTATGTGACCCAATGGGATGGAAGCCAGTCTCTATAGCAAAGTAAATAATAAATGATAAATTGCATGCGGTTAGATCAAATCGTTTCGCTAGAAACTACACCAACTATCCCCACTGTACTGTAAGCTGTAGGGGCCGGTATGATAAGACACCCACAAGATGGCGCACGGTAAAAAACGTGAAAGGTCAGTGCTTCAATTTTTACTGTTTTCCCTTTAAAATTAGCAAAAATCACGAATTAGCGTGGTAATCCTGTGTATAAATGTTGTCTTAACCCTCGGTTGCTCTTGTCAGGGTCCATCTCTGGCTAATATAAGCAGGAACGACCAAAAAACGTGAACATTTTGAAAATGAAGCGAGAGAACGGTTTTTACCGAGCTCGCATACGGTCATTTATGCATGCAATTTTAATCTGTCACTTGACATTGCATCATTGATTGATGCTCTTTCCGAATATGTGCCCCTCGTTTTAACACTCTAATTGCAAATATGTCAAAAATGACTTAGAAGGAATCACCACTAGACGGTTAAGACCCCGGAAGCAATTTGATTGTGTACGGTACAGACGCCGAAATCTGTATGGTATGGACATTTGCCATGCAATGTGCACGAGGAGGTAAAACAGGAAGTTGGCTATACTATGTAAGCACCATAAGCTTGACACAGTTATTCGTTTATATACGAATGTTAACCCGAAGACACCGGCAATACAGTTAACTTAGGCCATTAAAATAGTACTCTGGTTCTCAGAAATCGCCGCGTAGAGCAATTTATCGTAATGGATGAATAAAATTGTACTGTAAATTTTCCACATGATCAATATGTTAAATCGAATTGTGTCTGATGGAAATCTTGTGATTCTTCATATGTAAAATAGGTTATAGTAACTTTATAGTACATATATGAATCTGGCCAACTGCAAAAATCAGAGACGAACATCTCACATTCCACAAGCCCCTTGTCGTGTCTGAAAACCAAAGTAATGTTTATGATATTAGCTATGTTGTTTCAAACTTTGTAAGTGTCGATGATTGCCAAATTGAGTTGGACCCAAGCTACGTGTTCAAGTAGCAACTATATCCTGGTTTAATCGAACACTCGTCACCTGTTTGTAGATGCAGCTCTAGTTACACACCACTACATGATGATGTACAAATAAAAACTTTATTCTTGGTTTATTCGAGGACTCGTCATCGCTAAACATGTATCCATGTGAGTTACCGGTTTCCGTACCGTGTCCATAAGAAGAAAAGTATAAAACAAGTAGCATAAACGACTTCCTTGAACAGATGTAAATGATTAACACAGAATGCAACCATTCCTCCTATATTATACATGTATATCAACTTGTACCACCGTTTGCAAATGTATAAATCATTGAGACTTACAAATAACATAATGACCGTATATAAATGTTTTGTTTTACATTATCGGTGTCTTCTGGTAGTGTTGTGTCTTGTTTTTTTCCTTCATACACAACTGAATAACTATGTCAAGCTTACAGTGCTTACATAATTGGAAGTCAGTGTGATGTAAACAGACCACGTGACACAAACTTGGTCATCGTAACTTGGGGGAAATCCGACAGATTTCACTCTACGATAAATCATATTCATCATAGTCAATATTGTTGTTAGAATAATGTAAATACTAAGCAAACACATACTATTTTTATTTACTATCCAATAATATACATTTGGATTTAAACTTCAAGCGATCCGTAATTGGTTATTGTAAGCGTCCCATAATCATGAAATTATATGGGGAAACCGTTATTTTACACCGGTGATTTTCCAATAGTATCAGTAACTCTCTACATGGAGGTGCATATGACCCAAAAATCCTCGATGTCAGACTTACATAAGTAGTAAAGTAAAGTAAAAACAGGCTTGCCCTAAAGTTTTTTTCGCTCTCATTAAAAAGGGCTAGAAAAGGGGATTTCCCTTGTGGAATATGACCGAGGTATGAACTGACGACGTCGCTATACATTTACACTAAATACCGAGACCTAATAGTAAAGGGGGTATGCAAATGATACTATCGATGTCCTAATTCTCACCCCGCTAGCAGGGTGAGAATTATGACCGAGGTGGTATCATTTTCATACTCCCTTTACTACTTATATAGTATAGCCAACTTCCTGTTTCACTTGCGCCATGCATGGCAAATGCCCGTATCGTACATATTTCGGCGTCTGTACCGTACATACTCCGTGTGAAACTGTCGATGTCTTCACCGTCCAGACGTATGTTTGCTCAACCTGCTTCCGGAGTCTTAACCGTCCAGTGGTGATTTTTTGCAAGTCATGTTTGACATATTTGAAATTACAGTGTCGAAACGAGGGGCACATATTCGGAAAGAGCATTAATCAATGATGCAATATCAAGTGACAGATTCAAAATTCATGCAGAAATGACCGTATGCGAGCTCGGTAAAGACAGTTCTCTCGCTTCATTTTAAAAATGTGCACATTTTTTCGTTCCTGCTTATATTAGCGAGAGATGGACCCTGCCAAGAGCAACTGAGGGATTACCACGCTTAGTTCGTGTTTTTGCTAGTTTTAAAGGGGAAAACAGTAACAATTGAAGCACTTACCTTTCACTTTTGTACCGTCCGCCATCTTGTGGGTGTCTTATCATACCGGCCCGTACAGCTTACAGTACAGTGATCCCGTCATGCAACTTTCAAGTTGGAGGGTGAAAAGCCATGCGATTTTACCGTGTGAGAAAAGGATCATATTATCAGTTACAGATGCAATTCCTGGGATCGTTGGATAGCTATAGCTGGACAAACAATGTATTTAACAACCTGCTACATGATAATATTTACGGTGTAATGTTTACACGCCAATCAAGTGGATTGGAGACCCAGAGTTTCTAAACGGACAGGTGCGTGAAAGTGTCAACACACAATCAGTTGACATATTATGGATGGAAATTCATTTTCGACCGAAGACGGCTGTGCTTATCAGTATGCGTGTTGTGGTCCGAGTATGAATTGCCAGATATCCATGTATATTGCTATTTCACGGTCTGTCATTTCAACAGGAATGATAAACATTATGAGTAGGAATGATTTGGAATCAAACGTCACATCAACTGCGTCGACAGGTACGTCACATATGCCCAGATATGCCGGTGCATATCAATATCAAATATAGTACATCGACAAAAGCAGCTAAATAAATATTCAGTGACAATGAACCTCCAAAAACAGATACTTTAACACAATTGGTTCCAGTATAGACGACATCATACAATTCGTTGCTTGCATCTTTTTGACTCGTGAATTAGAACACGTACATATTGATAATGTGCATCAATTGCCATTGATAAATTCTCCACCACAGTTCTAGGCGGAAGACAGTAATTACATCGTTAGAACAAGTACACAAAATGAACATAATAACACGAGGGAGCGATTCCAAAGAGTCGGTGTGTGTGTGGTTGGACATGGACCTATATAAACGGATTGTAAAACTCTCCTCCCAGAACTGTACAAGGACAATGGCTAGAATCACCGGGCCAGTTCCATATATGTCTGTGTGCGATTCACTGTCTTGGTCGCACTGTGGATGGGAGTTGGATTGATGACATATGGGTAGAAGCCGGTGTCTACAGTAGCCGTCATAGTTATGCAAATTATCAATGGTAAATATTACAAGCGGGCAATTGAATGCCATCAATTCACGTTAGAAGCACTCACATCATTTTAGTTTGATGCATTCTTTGAGAAGAATCCACATGTTGTAGAAGACCTTCGTGAATGTGTGACTGAGTCTATCAGATCGTGTGAGACACATGAACATGTTGCACAAGCTAACATATCCCATATATATATGGTTTAGTATTCACATGCGTCATGTACCTACACTTCTACAACTTATCTGCAGAATTCGGTTACGGCAGTGAGACTTGTATTCAGCATCGTTGGAGAGGATGTTCACCTGGTTCTTCGCTTACAACAGTCTGGACTACGCAATGAATTATACCGGAATACATTGCACATATGCACAACTTTCTTGACACATACCCAACTATCTGGAGTCAGTTTGAACGGGTGATTTTACAGTAAATATCAATAATGTACCATTCACTGCTATCAACGTTGATGAAGCACAGGAGCATGGAAATAAGGTTCACAAAGGTGATTTGATATTACCTGGATAACTAACAATCCCGATGTGTTGATGACATAGTGCCTGACCACACATGAGCTCGCACATTATTCAACGAAACCGAGAACGTGTTAGATACTAGCCAGGTAAAAATAACTCATCACCATGATATGTCGCGAGCTACAATTGTTCGCAATGAGAAGTACATCTTCCAGCTAAAAGAGGTATTAGCTAAGACCAATCCATTGAAATTTCCTGAGACAATAGACGGAACTGAACATATGTTGGTTCATATGACAAAAAAGGTGATCATACCTGACAACGTAGTCAAGAAGTTACTGGAGAATGAGAAACGGGGCGAGGAGCAATAGAGAGCAGTTGTAATGAAAAGACTGTGTGGTGATAAAACACATTTCAAAAGTACCAGTTGGGATGGAGTGCAGGATCAGAACATATTAAGACAAAGGTGGGTGAAACGGAATAAATGATCAAGGAATCAAGTTCAATGATGGCTCGACTGCTGGTCATAGTGCTGTAGCGATAATGATCTGAAAAACGTGATAGGAAAACACGAATTATCTACCACAAACCGTATGTTAATGACAATTGAAGGACGCATACACTTACAAATCACAAGTGATACACATGCTCCCTGATGTGACGGCGAAATCCAACCAATGTCGGGTTACTGATGGGTTAGCTGGCTGTTATATGCACAATTGTCATGATGTTGGAATTGTTTAGAATATTGGTTAATATAAAACTTTGCATTTTAAATTGTTCTCTTCATTTGGTGGCCATTTTGAATACACTGGCAATTAATTGTGATAACTATTAGCACAAGTTGTAACTAAGAAATCAATTTGATAATTGGAATATGAATCAGTAAATGAGCTACAACTTCCGACATTGTTGCAACCAATATTTTGAAGTTACGTTTCAAAATACGTATTAACAAACTAATTTTGCGGCCATGTTGAACACGATGGCTCATAAATTAGATACCATGAAGATAAGAAATGTTTTGTTAAAGGCAGTAAATGTTCATCTACATGTTTCAATATCGAATTCATCTCCATCGCAATGTATTTTCCTTTTGTATGTGGCACATGTGAGATAGAAAATATGTTTAGGCGGCCATTTTGATTTTTAAAAGAGTTGGATACATATAGATTTGATTGTAACATATTCACTGGTATAAAAACACATCAGCTACCACTGTTTATACCGAGTAAACAATCTTAATTAGTTTCATATTGAAGATCTATCAATAATACATAAATATAAATTCTAAATGGCCGCCACAATTATATATACAACAATATAAACAATATTTACAAAAATCTGCCCTAATGGCCTGCAAAATAACATAAGGACATACACTATACATGCAAATATGGAGAAGATGGCAACTGAATGCTCCGTATAGTATACAGTAACAAGACAATATTCACATATGTTATATTCATATATCAGATCATTCTTATGAATCAATTATCATTGAAGTCAAGTGTATCTATCTAATACCTTAACACGTCGGGTAATGGTGAATAAATGTTTATTTCGCCCGAAAATGTCATATCTAAAGAATGGAAACAAATATGTCTCCCTAAATCATAATGTGACATGTGCGACCCCAGCTTTAAACAATAAAATAAGTTATTAATAATTTAACTTTGGTATGTAATAATTTAGGTAGAATATATTTTACAAAGGAGAAGAAATCAGTAAACTACCGGTAGGTTATTCAATCATATTAAATCATATCTCCTGCAAGTTCCCTACACCTGATTCCATAAGAAACGCCACATAGACTAATGTCTTATGAAATCAGTAAACTCGTTTAATAAACATGATATTAAATCAGCACTCATGTAAGGTCCTATAATTATATACACATACGTTGGCAAAGTAGACACTTACTATTAAATAACACGTATCTAAATGTGAAGCAAATGTACGTATCTCACCCGGCAAACGACACAGGAAGACTGATATGAGGTAGACAATTTAGGTAGCGAGATAAGTGCTTTCCAGGAGTACATGTATGACACAGACTATGCAATCTAGTTTCGGTTTAGTTTCAACGAATAACTTGTAACGTTATAAACAAACGACTTATAGTCTTATTAGTCTATACAACGAGCAACCCTTAGAATGCCGGTAGCGAAAATTGACGCCGGCTCTTGATTTTATATTTTGTCTTCTTTCCCAATAAACAACGTGGCTTGACAACACTTTATAATCATTTACGTTGGAAATGATTCTAAAGTGCTGACAAACCATGTTTTTGATGAGAAAAATGGAATATAAAAATAAACGGCAGACGACAAAATGCAATTCCGAGTTGTAATGGTATTCACCGTAGACATGTAGAAGCACGTACATGATTGAGTACGCACAATGTATATTGAAGGTATTTATTTAATAAGAAACGAGACAATGGTGTGCTTTTATGAAATATAAGACAAGCCATGCGATTTTGCACCTAATAACATTTTCGTCAATTTTCGACGTCATTTACAGAAAATATCACAGAAATATATTTCAGGAAAAATCACACATGTTCTGTGGTACAAAATCGCATGGCGTATCTGATATGTCAGCACATTTAATAAATATCATACTAAATCAACACAAATATTATATTCTATGTATTTCAAAAGCACAACATTCATTGAATCGTTGCTGATCACCTAGCGTGCTTTCTGTAGCAGTTTATTACATATTTATTACACTACTGTAATACGAGTTTCATACAATTCTTTATTACACTCAGATGCTAATTTTTGTCGAGCCCGCTTGCGGAAAGCGAGACATAGTGATCACAATGATGTCCGGGTGTCCGTGCGTCCGTCAGTACGTCCGTCCGAAATCTGCGTTAAAGTTTTTAAATACCTCATATCTCTGCAGTCCGAAGTCACATTGACTTGAAACTTCCTATGCTTATTAATCATCATTATTATATTCATGCTGTATCACACTCATGCGGTCCCTGTGCCCAAGGTCAAGGTCAAATGACTTAGAAGTTTGCGTTAAATTTTTGTTAAAATTTGCGTTAAAGTTTTCAAATACCTACTATCTCTGTAACCGTATGTCACATTTGCTTGAATGTTTGTATGCTTATTGGTCAGCATCTATATGTTCATTCTGTGTCCCACTCATACGGCCCCTGTGCCCCTATGTCAAGGTCAAATGACTTAGAAATTTGCGTTAAAGTTTCTGTCAAATTTTGCGTTAAAGTTTTCACATGCCTACTATCTCTGTAACCGTAAGTCAGATTTGCTTGAAACTTCGTATGCTTATTTGGCATCATCCATATAAGCGAAACGTAAACAAGGACACACCTTTATATATGCAAAATGTGACCCGCCATAGCAATACTAAGTCTGGGTTCTGGCGCTTACAGGTGTGTGCAGACTGACCTGGGGCTACACTGATCTCTTCGTCTTAGTAAGCCCACTTTCCTCGTGGTAGGTAATATATGTGGATGTGACTGGAGAAATGGGGCTTATGGGATTTTTGACCAGTGTACCTCCTGATCAAATATCAGACTCCTGTAGTGTCAGTGATGGAATGGCGAACAGTGCAGATCCTGGGCAGTCTGTGCGGATGCACAGGCTGATCTGGATCTACACTGGTCGCGAAACACATAAGCCCCATTTCCCCTGTCACAGCCACCTTTGAGACACGACATGTGATTTTGTACTTAAGAACATATGCGATATTTCATGATATATATTTACAGAAAGTTTTCTGCAAAGTGGTGGTTCACTCCACAAAACTTGGTCAGGTGTATATTTTATATTTTACTTATGTGTTCCTGAGGAAGTACGAGGGTCACTGTGGGCATTGTGACACGGTGGAGAGTTTATGTGATACGGTGCAGACAGGGTATATACTTGTCGCCAAGATGGCTTTGCGGGATGACAGCAGGTAAGTGTCAGTATAATTAAATATTTTACAGCTTACAGGACATTATCAGCAACGTATCTGGCATGTAGACGTAGAAATTAATATGATCTCCAACGTTCACGCTGACAATATTGATGGCAACGTATTTTCTGAACAATTCGCTTGCAAATATGACAACTTTTTGTACGTGAATTGTGAATCGAGGGAGCGTGATGAAAGTGCTGATTTCTGGCTAACAAACACTTGTTATTGTCCCTTTTCGGTGGCGATATCGAGAAAATACAGTCTAAATGATCCGTGGAAAGTGTCGACTCTGCATGCAGGATATTACATGTTTTTATGGCATTTTCTGATATATCTCGTTATGGATTTGTACCGGCTGTTATGGTGCAGAGATTCCGTAAGCAACTGCATAAAATGATACGGTGTTGCACGGAAACAAGTTATACGGTTTGTACAGTGCAACAACATAGATACGGTGTGTCGCAATTTCGTTTAGGAGCCAGCTGGCATTAGGTGCGTTGATTACAGCTCATTAATCGTTTTCTCGTAGTGTAATTATATCACAAGGTCAAATCATGATGACAGTCCTTAATCCGCTGCGAAACTAGTTGTTCGATGCGATGGGTGCAAATTGGGTTCAGATCGATCTCCTTTCCGTTTTACCGTCATCCATTTACAGGACATGGCTATTACCTTCTCACCGAATCGATAGGCAGGAGTGCATATAGCGATAGTCCATGCATGTATGTACGTACCGGCGTATATATGGTACATACGGTAGTGACACATATTATTTCTTAATAACTTATGAATGCCTTCATCAATTTTAATAGTAGACCACAATGTGTGTCTACAGGATGGTTTTTGGTTTGCACAAACCCGCAAATGCTGCAACAAATGGAAGGAACTGTGACACAGATACATGGGGCTATGAACATGATATGTCTTTATCTGAAAGACAGA
Organism: Conchocele bisecta; assembly: GCA_029237695.1. Classification (NCBI taxonomy): domain Eukaryota; kingdom Metazoa; phylum Mollusca; class Bivalvia; order Lucinida; family Thyasiridae; genus Conchocele; species Conchocele bisecta. The sequence goes on along the minus strand of CM055276.1, from coordinate 63,376,126 downwards.
AACGCTTAAAATTAGACAAAAAATATCAAGGAAGTCTCCACTCTTGTAACAGAGTATATCGTCAATAAGAAAAACAAACTAACAGAGTACCAAATAGAAAGGGATTTTCCCAAGCATATCCCTTTTTCGCTCACTTTTTTGCTCTCTCGCCACGACTGATTTCCACGTTTGAGCAGTTTTGGGGTCGAAATGTGGTCAAACTCGCAAATTGGAAGCTCATCAAATTCGCCTCTAAAACTGATCATTTCCAGGTTTGAGCAGTTTTGGTGGGCATTGTAGGAAATTTCTTACATTAGAAACTCTCCATTTGCAGGTTTTCATAGTTATTGACAGCAAAACAAACAACGGAATATGGGCAGTGTTATTTAATAAATTTATTTAATAAATATAAACTTGATTGTAGGAAATTTCCCACAATTGAAATACAGAATGTACAATTTAACAAAATAATTACAAATTGGACACTGAAATGCCAAAAAATACAACTCCGACAATATCCGAATACAATGAACTAAACATGATGATTAATCGGTTTTCATTGTAGGATCGATTTAGGTGTTTTACTTTTGTCTAGGAAATATTGTTAAACTTCTCTAAATAAATTTCAACACTGAAAATCAAAACATACAACTTAGACAATATCCAAATGTACATCACTTTAATTGAACGTAGGAAATTTCCCACAACTAAACCTCATTTACAGAAAAGTCAGAAACCGATCGTAGGAAATTTCCTACGTTCCATTCAAGTGACTTACTTTTGTGCAGGATATATTGTCAAATACATGTACATGTAACTTTCAACAACGAGATTCAAAACATAAAACTTTCACAAAACTGTGATCAGTCGTATTTGTTTTACAAAAACAACAGAAACCGACCGTAGGAAATTTCCTACGTTCGATTTAAGTGATTTACATTTGTCAAGGATATATTGCCGAAGTTCTCGAAGTTAATAAATTTCAACACTGAAATTCAAAACATACAACTTTGACAATATCCATATGTATATCACTTGAACGAACGTAGGAAATTTCCCACAATTAAACCTAAAAATCATTAATTTTATATCAGTTGTATTTCTTTTACAGAAAAGTCAGAAACCGATCGTAGGAAATTTCCTACGTTCGATTCAAGTGATTGAAAGTATCTAGGATATATTGACAAAGTTCTCTATGTTAATGAATTTCAATAATTCAAAACACAACTTCGGCAATATCCAAGTATAACTCACTTGAATAGAACGTAGGAAATATCCCACAATTAAACCTCAAAAGTTATTCATTTTATATCAGTCGTTTTTCTTTTACAGAAAAGTCACAAACCAATCGTACGAAATTTCCTACGTTCGATTCAAGTGATTTCCTTTTGTCCAGGATATATATACGAAGTTCTCTATGTTAATAAATTTAACACTGAAATTCAAAACATACAACTTTGACAATATCCAAATGTACATCACTTGAATTGAAAGTAGGAAATTTCCCACAATTAAACCTAAAAAATAATTCATTTTAGCTCGGTCATATTTGTTTTACAGAAAAGTAAAGTTCGATTCAAGTGATTTAATGTATCTAGGATATATTGACAAAGTTCTCTATGTTAATGAATTTAAATCATTCAAAACACAACTTCGACAATATCCAAGTATAACTCACTTGAATTGAACGTAGGAAATTTCCCACAATTAAACCTAAAAAATAATTTATTTAGTCGCATTTGTTTTACAGACAAGTCAGAAACCGATCGTAGGAAATTTCCTACGTTTGATTCAAGGATTTATATTTGTCTAGGATATATTGACGAAGTTCTCGAAGTTAATAAATTTCAACATTGAAATTCGAAACATACAACTTTGATAATATCCAAATGTACATCACTAGAATTTAACGTAGGAAATTTCCCACAATTAAACCTAAAAAATCATTAATTTTATATCAGTCGTATTTCTTTTACAGAAAAGTCAGAAAACAATCGTAGGAAATTTCCTATGTTCGATTCAAGTGATTTAAAGTATATAGGATATATTGACAAAGTTCTCTATGTTAATGACTTTTCAATAATTCAAAACACAACTTCGACAATATCCAAGTTGAAGTATAACTCACTTGAACGTAGGAAATTTCCCACAATTACACCTAAAAAATAAATAATTTTAGAATAGTCAAATTTCTTTTACAGACAAGTCAGAAACCCTACGTTTGATTCAAGTGATTTACATTTGTCTAGGATATATTGCCGAAGTTCTTGAAGTTAATAAATTTCAACACTGAAATTCAAAACATACAACTTTGACAATATCCAAAAATAAATCACTTGAATGGAACGGAAGCAATTTCAAACAATTAAACCTAAAACATAATTCATTTTAGATCAGTCATATTTGTTTTACAGAAAAGTCAGAAATGGATTGTAGGAAATTTCCTACGTTCGATTAAAAAGGTAATTCATTTTAGATCAGTCGTATTTGTTTTACAGAAAAGTCAGAAACCAATCATAGGAAATTTCCTGCGTTCGATTCAAGTGATTTACTTTTGTCTAGGATATCCGTCAAGCAATCGGTCAAGTAATATTAAAGTTATACCATGATGAAGAAACTTGTACAAACTTTTTCTTACAAAAAAAAAAAGTGTGTTTCCGCAAAAATATGAAGGTAAAACAGGCCATAGTCATGTTAATGGCGGCATGAGTGTGTTCGCAATGTTCACATGCATCAAGTGTCCAAACATTGAAGCAAACCGTCAAGTAATATTAAAGTTATACCACGATGACGAACCTTGTACAAACTTTTTGACAACAGAGGCACATGCACATGATTGCGAGATATTTACCACAGCTAAGGACATACAAGTTTGTCAATATACATAGCAAAGCCATAATAAATATATGTTGTTTACATGGAGAAATATGCAGATGAGGAAGAACAATTTATTTATTTAATGGTGTTTAATGGTCTGTCAAAAGCTAAGGTCATCCTAGGCCATGTTAGCTGGGTCAAATCCCATATTTCACCAGTATCAATGGAAATTAAATGGCAAACAAATGGAGTTACATGATGTATGTAATAAGACATCTGGAGTGATGTGACGCAGGATTTCACACGTAAAGCAGTGCATAATTTCACATTTGGTGTCACACAGGATTTCAGAAGTGTTGTCACGTAGGATCTTACAAATGATGTGACGCAGTATCTCAGGAATAATGCACATGTGATCATGGTGATGCTGCAGATCTCAGGAATGATGTAACGCAGGATCTCAGCAACTCACGAGTGATGGGACGCGGGATCTCATATGTGATGTGACGCATAATTTCACATTTGGTGTGACGCAGGATCTCAGAAGTGTTGTCACACAGGATCTGACAAGTGATGTCATCATGGGGGACGCTGCGGATCACAGAAATGATGTAGCACAGGATCTCAGCAACTCGTAAGTAATGTGACACAGGATGTCACAAGTGATATGGTGCAGGATGTCGACACATGCAGGTTTTCACACATGATGTGACGCAGCTTTTCTAGCTACGTGATACAGGATTTCACAAATGTTGTGATGCAAGATTTCACACTCGATGTCAAATATTTGCATGCCACAGAGCTTCTGTGATTGAGTTTGACTGTGACGAAAGTGTTCCAACAAGGTGATGACATTGATGCACAGTGGCAGGTCATACTGAAGATATTCATTGTCCGGGTTCAACAAAACATCTACGTCAAACTGAAACAGATATAGAACAGTATACAGTATTATGTTTGATCAAATTCATTAGCGAACAGTGTATGCCCTGAACAGACTACAACCGCACAGGTTGATCAGGGACTAAACTGGTTGCAAACTCATTAGGTGATGCGTGTCTTTTAAGGGACGTCTGCAATAAACTAGATTACCGCGACCTGCATGTCGCGCCTTGGGGCGAGGCATGGACACTAAAAAAAGAGATATAGTAGATAGAAAAACTTGAATCAAAAAACTTTAACCAGACACACGCACGTATGGATGTACGCCAAAGTGCCGACTATATCGCGCTTTCCGCAAGCGGGCGCGACAAAAACTTTAACCAAAAATTTAAAAGTAATTAGACCTTGACATTGGGCACAGGGGCCGCACGGGAGCGGGGTAGAATGAAAATATAGATGTTGATAAACACCGCACGGGTGGGGGGTAGAATGTAAATATGGATGATGATAAACAGGCATGTGAAGGTTCAAGGTAATGGGCAAAGTAGATGCATAAATATGGTACATGAAAAAACTTTAACCAAAAACTTCAAAGTAATTTGACCTTGACATTGGGCACAGGGGCCGCACGGGTGGGGGTAGAATGAAAATATGGATGATGATAAACACCCATGTGAAGTTTCAAGGTAATGGGCAAAGCAGTTGCAGAGATATATTATAACGAAAAACTTTAACCAAAAAACTTTAACCAAAAACTTTAACCAAAAACTTCAAAGTAATTTGACCTTGACATTGGGCACAGGGGCCGCACGGGAGGGGGGTAGTAAATGAAAATATAGATGATGATATAAAAAACACCCATGTGAAGTTTCAAGGTAATGGGCAAAGCAGTTGCAGAAATATAGTATAACGAAAAACTTTGACCAAAAAACTTAACCAACAAGAATTCCGCGGAATCAAATGTCTCGCCTTGTCCCGTCGCCTTGACCTCGAGCCTGGGCCAGAAAGCAATTTTCACTGGCCCGAACATATTATACAATTATTGACTAGTGTGCCATAGAATATCAGATTATATTCTATGGCTCACTAGTCAATAATTGTTTTAGTATATGATAATAGTCGGTATATAGCACTTACGACCTTATGCTACTAGACAAAAATGGAAAAAGAATTTGAAAAAATAACAAGAAACGAGGCCACTTTTTGTAGACTAGATGGCCGTGGCCTGCATGTCGCGCCTTGGGGCGAGGCATGGGCACTAACAAAAGAGTGAGTGAGTGAATAGGGTTTAACGTTCGCTTTTCTGACATAGAGGTACAAGTCTCAGGGAGTCTACACGCAGACGGGTCAACGGGGTCGTGTCCCATATCCACCTGTCCGAGGGGGGTAAATCCCAACTTCAGAACTCAATATTTACAATCAAAATATATATTCAGTTCTGAAATTAGAACAACCTGATGTGGTGCCAGGCCATCGCCACACCAGCATCATTTATCCCATCCCCTAAAAGTAATAGGATTAGCGCTAATCTTACTTTTATATATGGGGCATAGCCCGACTCAACTCTCACATACAAGAAAGCCAAAAATGTACATGAGGGCCAAATCCGGTATAGTGGGTTCCGGAAAGTATGAACCCAATCGTTAAGCCAGTTTAGTCGCCTTTTACGACAAGCAATGGCTACTGCAGCACTATTCTCAGGATCAGTTGATCGAAGAACTTTAACCGGACACACAGACGGACGGACATATGCCAAAATGCCGACTATATCGCGCTTTCCGCAAGCGGGCGCGACAATGATGATAAACACTCATGTGAAGTATCAAGGTAATGGGTGAAGCTGTTGCAGAGATATAGTACACAAAAAAATCAAAGTAATTTGACCTTGACATTGGGCACAGGGGCCGCACGGTTGGGGTTAGAATGAAAATATGGATGATGATAAATACCCATGTAAAGTTTCAAGGTAATGGGCGAAGCAGTTGCAGAGGTATAGTATAACGAAAAACTTTAACCAAAAAACTTTAACCAGACGTACGTTAAAAAGTTAATGTTGACAATGGCTAAGTCAATTACGTAGAAATAATAGGTGAAGGTAAAAAAAAAATGGTCACATGTTGGATAGTTGTATGTGGTGGGCACCCCTTGGTTATGAAGCTGTCAAAGTTTGGTGGTCCTAGGTGGTACAGTACCAAAGAAATGGACTTAAAAACGAAAACTTAACATTGTAAACGCGAAAAGTTAACATTGACTGCGCGGAAAAAATGGGTCAAGTTCAAAAATATAACATGTTGGATAGTAATATGTGGTGGGCACCCCCTGGTTATGAAGCTGTGTGCAAGTGTGTTGGTCCTACAGTATGTGTTACAGTAACAAAGAAATGGACTGGAAAACTTAACATTGATTGTGGACGCCGCCCGCCCGCCCGCCTGGCTTTCGCCAATCCAATAGCGTGGATTTTTTTTCTCCAAAAAAAAATGGCTAAAAATGGAAAAAAAGTTTAAAAAAAAAAAGTTTAAAAATGAACAAAAAAATAATGCTCGCTACTGGAGCCCAGAATTTTTATAATAGTCCTATATTTATCTACATATATCTGCACAGGTCCACATATTGCCACAATATTGTCAACACAGTTTACGGAAATGTAATACCCAGGTATAATAATTTACCTGTATAAATTACCTGTAATAATTTAGCTGGACATTTAGTGGTCAAGCTGGAAATTTGCACATGCTTGCACATGCAGAAGTATTCAACTGGAGAAGGCTATTGTTCTCTCTACAGGTAAGGTGTACAGAGCACACGAGAAAACAGGGTCTTCATGCATTAATGTTCAGTTTGTAGCATAGAAAGAAATAGAGTTTGACCTTGACCCTGGAGCCCGGAATTTTTTTAATAGTCCTATATTCTTCTACATATCATAGTAAAGGTATGTATAAAGTTTGATGACTGTGGTGTTGAAGTAATGACCGTAACACGAAAACTTAACATTGAATGATGACGACGACGACTCCGGAAAAGCAAAACCTATGTCTCGCTTTCCGCTTCGCGGGCGAGACAAAAACACGTACGTACGTACGCCGCCAAAGTGCCGACTATATCACGCTTTCCGCAAGCGGGCGCGACAAAAATAATGTACTCTCGCTTTTAATGAATTTATGTAGTGAACAACCGCCATTGGCTGGTAGGAAATGTGCAATGTCCCTTAAAACTGTGAGTACCGACTGTGCCTCAGATACAACGGTAATATCCAATAATTCCAATTCATGGGCAGTAAGTGGCTGTGACTGGAGAAATTGGGCTTATGGGTTTTGCAACCAATGTAGATCCAGACCGGCCTGCGAATCCAACCCAGTTCTGATCCAGGATATAACACTGCTCGCCGTTCCATCAATGAAACACCCGTCATGCTTCTAACAAGCAGTATAGATCATTATCAGGCTACACGAGTGTGAAGAAGCTACACTGGTCACATATCCCATAAGCCACATTTCTCCAGTCACAGCCACAAATTATCAATCAATCACACCATTTTATTTCATCATATTCCCGAAAGCATGCGCTACATTCAAGTGCATGCCTTCAGAACCTGTCATAAGCAGGGCAGATAATTTGGTATGGCATAATTTGCCATTTTCGCTATACATGTACCAGTACGTTCTGAAATGATAATACTATAACCACATTTAGAAAATAGTTTTCCCAGTAATAAGACGCCCTAGTGTGAAATTAATTTACAAATTGAAACAATTTAAGTAACCTTCAATCGTAAACATCTATAATACTGAAAAATATTGTACTGTAAAATTAGTTTCGGAATTATTAGTTTGTACTTGTCATATTATTTTTATAATATTAATTTTTTTCAGTAAACTATATAAAATATGTCAGTGAGTCACATTTAACTACTAAAGTGCAAATTAGATCAGATTCGCTATTCTGCAGACTGAGAGGAAGCCATGAGTGGAATAGTAACTATGGCTGCGAACAGTACGGTAGTTACAGTTAGCAACTACATATATGTATACTGCTTCAAGTTTAGTACCAATTTTGCTATGCTGATGTGTTATCCAGTACGCTGTTCATTTTTGTTTACACTGCGACATGCGCAGAATTATCAGAAATAAACATGATGTTGCAAACACACAGAGGTGGCATAAGACATCACAATAAATTGATGTAATTTACTGACGTCCGAATGTTATGAGACTTTTAACATGCTTCTTTGAACTGCCTCGGCTTATATGCTGCTGGAATTTAGACTAAATATGGGCATGATACTGACATTTAAACTTGTTTCGATCGTGTTTGAATAGTTCTTTGTCCTACTTCATAGATAGGTACAATGGTGTCGGCTAAATCTGCACACCTAAGGCTTTCCAAACAAATTTATATGTCATTAAAGGTACATTCCCACTCAGTAGGCATAAACTGTTACTTACATCAGAGACATCATCCTACACATTTTCTGGCAAAATAAACATTCATTCACCATTATTCCATGTATTGATTGGCATTATTATAAATTTTATATTAGCCGTAAATTTACACACTGATATCAGGGGCGATAACCGTGTTTCCTTAAAATGTTAACGGACATTACTATTTATTCTCTGTATTTATTTTTTGATGTGCAATGATCATACTTTATAATCTGTCGAAAATATAATTTTTTCAGGTGACGCATTTAATTAGTATATTAAAATAATTAAAAAATATCATGCCTCATTTGCATATGAAAATAGCCTGATACCACCGCGCGTCACTATCAGTAAAATAAATATTACTAAATGATTATATCTGTATAGCGGGCACTTGTAATTTTTAGAGAACTGGTGTAATAGTGACACAATTATACAACTATTTAATTCCTATAAAGAACAGTTTGTGCCTACTGCGTGCATGGTTGGCCGGGAAATACCGGGGGCGGGAATTCCCGCCGGGAAATACCGGTATTTCCAGTCCAGGGAAATACTCCCCAAAGTGGGAAATACCGGGAAATATGAATTTTTATGTTATTATTTGATAATTAAAGTTATTTAAATTAAGTTTTAAGCTCAGTAATAGTTAATTAAACAATCAACAATTTGATAATTAGATATAGGGGTTACCGGTAATTACAATGTATAGATCTGTTTCATTCCCAACTAGGGGTACTCATCAGGTGGAATATTTGGCAACCATGACATTTATATTTTGGTTGTCTTATTTTTTTGTAAATTACTTCTTCATTTTTTAGGAAGCATCTGAGTGTCTGCTAGATACAATTCACAAGGATAACGTCATCATGATCAGACTATGTTTAGACAACAGGCTGTTAATTGTCAACCTTCTCCCACACTAATATTTGGTATCAAGAAATGAGAATAAATGATTTTAGCATGCATGATGTGCATACACATAGTCTCTTACAAGTCTTATATGACTGACAATGTATTGTTGTTTTATGCTTTGCATTTGTATTACTTATTTGCATTATTATTATGACATTTATTTAACGTGAAGACTATGGGCCACGATGGTACATATGAGATACAGTACCTAAAATCGTTAAAATTAGCCAAAAGCCTACTAATGTCTACTTATTTGCATGTACATTGATGATACTTTAATATACTTTAGTAAACCATATCAGACTATGACAACAGGCTGTTAATTGTCAGCCTTCTCTCACACCTTTTGTGTCATACTGTATAATAAGAACCCAGGTGGTCTGTATAAGGTCATGTCAAGTTGTAAAACAATTACACTTACACTCACTGTACATGGATTATCCCTGTTATCAACAGGGATTTTCTCAAAATTCCAAAAGCAGCTTTTATTAGTGGCAGGTTACTATAGTAATGAGGGGTGTTCTCATATACAATAAAATAGACAGTTAGCAAATACTACATAGACTTGTATATATATAGGGAAGAAAATTGTCTAGAAAATAATTATGTTTTTTTTCTCTAAATAAACTTATTATTTCTTTTTTTATTGCAGAATGTTTTACCTGTAGGCTTATCAGTCTACACAGATATAAACCATAGTAGATATAGGGGAATATAGAGACTCATCTTGACATTTTGGAATGAAAAAGACCACCAAGATTCATATTTCCCGGTATTTCCCGCCTCCTGGGAAATACTCTTATTTCCCGGGAAATTGCCAACCCTGACTGCGTGGGCATGCAGGGCTCAAGATAAGTAATTAGTAATTGAGTATTTTCACTCCATCATATCTGAAGCAATTGGGTATTTCAATATTTTAATTGGGTAACATAAAATCACACTCTGTTTACACATCAGCAATTATTGAATAGTTTGCTTCGAAATGAAAACATGTCTTGGCATTTCATTAGAATTGTCTCCTTGGAGACAATTCTAATGAAATACCAATATGTGTTTTCATGGAAAATAAGAAACATATGCTATATTTGTGTTCTGTTTATTGTTTTCTGTAGCATGATAAAGGTACAAAAAAATTGTTATTGCTTTTTGATACTCCATACTTCTGATTTCAATTGGGTTTTTGGAAATTTTAATTGGGTATTTACGCAAATACGCAGCTTATCTGGAGCTCTGGGCATGTACATGTACCTTTAACATCCCCATATTCAGTCAAAATTTCATGAATATTCAACGCAGTTCAAAGATGTCTGTGCAGGTAAAATGTCATAACATTTTGACGTCAGTAAGTAACGTAAATTATGTGATGTATGACATCACACGCGTGTTGGCAACGTCACATTTGTTTCTGCTAATGCTGCGCATCTGGTAGTGAAAACAAAATGGCGAACAGCTTTCTGGATCAGCATATAGCAAATTTGGCCTTAAACTTGAAGCAGAACTATCCAGTGCCATCATGACAGGTTAGTTTCTTAGTTGAACAGTTAATTTAGTAGGGTCTGAGGATTTTACACATTTTGACTATATTTGGAATAACTTTTTATCAAACAATCGGAATGACATAAAATTGTGCTACAGTGTAGAAATTACACCGCTTGTTTATTCCGAAATCCACATATTTTATTATGATGTACGCAAGGCTAAATTTGACGTGAATTGCGCTACATTAGCCGATACGCAGAATTAGCCAATAACAAAATAAATTTGCTAATACACACTTTACTAGGTGAATAATCAATGTATGATTGATGATATCTTTGATTAATATTGTTCCGTTTGTCTCAATAATGTCACATAGTGGGAGAAATATATTTTTTGCATGTGTAGTAGTACGGCCTTGGTATGATAAGCAGACATTTGTACTGCCTTGAGGTACAAGCCGGCTTTTATAGAGACGTGGTAAAATGTTCGTCTCACTCAGGCGGCCTGAGTTCGACCCCAAGCGCCGACAAGATATTTTTCACTTTATAACACATTCCGCTCTTACTACATTAATTGCTACACTGTGGCACAATTTTATTCCGAATATAGACAAAATGTGTAAAATTCTCTGCTGATGGAATAGCTGTCTTATTTACTAAATTAACTGTGAAACGAAGGAACTAACCTGCCATGATGTCACTGGATAGTTCTGCTTCATGTTTAATACCAATTTTGCTATGCTGATCCAGTATGCTGCACGCCATTTTGTTTACGCTACCAGCTGCGCAGCATCAGCCGAAACAAATGTGACGTTGCAAACACGCATGTGATGTCATGCATCACACAATTTACGTCACTTACTGACGTCAGCACGTTATGACATTTTACTTGCACAAACGTCTTTGAACTGCGTTGAATATTCAGGAAAATTTGACCGAATATGGAGATGGTAATGCCATATAAATTTGTTGGAAAGCCTTAGGTGCGCAGAATTAGCAGACACCATTGCACCATTGTATACAAAGATCCTAAAAAATCATCATTACAAAAGTTAATATATGCAAATGAGAGATAATACTCAACGAAATAGCATAATAGCAAACATAATCAGGCCAACATACAGCGGCAAATGAATAAACTTATAATCCTTCCAAAAACAAGTCGAAAACACATCCGACATGATCTGTCCGAAATTAGGTTACTTTCTAACCATGAAAGCAAAGATCCATATATCAGGCTGCGGAATAGACTGGCAAAATTACCATCAATAAATGCAAGTGACAATTACCTCTGTGCAGCTTTGAAGCATCACCTGCCCAAAAACGGTGGAAATTTGCACTTTAAAACGAACATTAAAAACTCTACAAATCATGCAAATGGCGGTAAGCCGAAGTGGTGTGACTAAATAGCGCAATGGTCCAATTTCGGCGCAAGTGATATGATGTTTAGGTGGGAAGTCCTAACAATGCTCGAATCAAAAATCATTTCATCTACTAAAAATGGCATTGTTGCTATACATGTACCGGTAAGGTTTTGTTCTAGTTTGCTGTGAAATTATTTTACTACAGCCCAGTTAGAAAAAAAGAGCCCATCATCTTCATACTAGGGAAATTAAGTTAAATACATTAATTAGTAACCATCCATTGCAACACATGTTTATAATACTGAACAATAACTAACACTAACAGTGTACGTATGCCCTGTGCTGGTCCACCTGGGTCACAATATTGTGATAAACCCGCATCACCAAATTCGGCCGCTAAATATGTTAAAGTTCTACACTGTTCGTCATTTGTTTATTGAAACATTTGTTTATTGAAATGTGTGGCGGTTATACGGGCAGTTGCATCACAAAGATAGGGAATACAGTCATAACTTTATTCAACATGTATTGGTGAATCATAATTTGTTTGTTTCATGTAATTCCTATTTCTCTCAGTTGTTTGTTGAGCTTAACTCAATAACCGGCAAGGCAATCCATGCCAGGTTTCAATAAGACGCTTTGATATTCACAAATCCTACACTTGAAATGCGATCAAATCTTATACTTAGAATGAACAAATCCTACACTTGAATGCGGACAAATCATGTACTTAGTATTAACAAATCCTACACTTGAATGAGAACAAATTAGACAGTTGACATCAATACGGCAAGGCAATCCCCGTCAGGTATCGATCAGAATCTTTGATATCCATTTAAATCCGAAACTTTAAAGTCTACAAATTTGACTTGGCAACTAATCATACGTGCATAATAATAATGGTGATGTATGTCAGCATTTCATGTTTTAATTATATCGACAATTATATGAGCCGCGTCGCAAGAAAACCTGTCTTCGGGAGTCTGACGACGTCACAAGATATGACGTCGTGAACGTAGCTGACGTAATTTCCGCTGAGATTTGCATGTTGCACTCTGACTTCGAAGTTTAGTTGCTTGTTTCAGAACAATAGGCTACGATACTCGCTCACTGCAAGCTTAGCGAGTTGACTCTCCAAAAGACAAAATGCTACCGTAACACCCCCAAAACAAACACAAGGCGGTGTAACAAGCTGATATTGCAGCAACAATTGTCTGCAAAAATGTTACAGGAGCGGGATCGGGTCTGACCGGCCGCCGGCCGCCGGCACTGACACCCCCCCCCCTCCTCCTTCCCCATCCCCCCCCCCCCCCCCCCCCCCCCGTTGTAAACCTAAATTTGCGACAAACAGTGCAGAGAGTATTGTCAATACGAATTAAATCGTTGTCCATAGAACAACATCTGTAAACCAAGACCTGCATAAATTTGATGTAATATGTACATGTACGTAACACATTGTTGTATACATGAATGTACGTAACACATTGGTGTATACATGTATACATGAATAATGTACGTAACACATTGTTGTATACATGAATGTACGTAACACATTGGTGCATACATGTATATATGAATAATGTATGTAACACATTGTTGTATACATGAATGTACGTAACACATTGGTGTATACATGTATACATGAATAATGTACGTAACACATTGTTGTATACATACATGAATGCAGATTTATCCGAGTGTGTCTACATATTGGAATACCGATTGTAAGTTAAGGCTTGTCACATTCAAATGAAGGTGCATGCCCATTCAGTAGGCACAAACTATTCTTTATAGGAATTAAATAAGTGTATAATTGCGTCACCATTCCACTAGTTCTAAAAAAATAGGAGTGCCCGCTATACAGATATAATCATTTATAGTAATATTTATTTTACTAATAGTGACTCGCGGTGGTATTAGGCTATTTTCTTATGCAAATGAGGCATGATATATTTTAAATATTTATACTAAATGCGTCACCTGAACAAATAATATTTCGACAGATTATAAAGTATGATCATTACACATCAACAAATAAATACACGGAGAATAAATAGTAATGTCCGTTAAAATTTTAAGGAAACACTATTTTCGCCCCTGATATCAGTGTGATATAACTACGTCTGATATAAATTGTATATTAATGCCAATCAGTACGTGGGGTTTATAGTGAAATGAATGTTTATTTGGCCTGAAAATGTCATATCTACAGAATATACAAAACTATATAGAAAGAACAGTCTGTACCTACTGAGTGGGCATGTACATTTAATGTTGAACGTATTGTCCACCCTATTTGCAGTTGTATTCCCATCTATTTGCTGAACTGTCGTATAACCCAATGAACAACCAGTCAATCAATACAGAAATGACATACCTGGACAGTAAATATCAGTTATACTGTCTGTTTCATATACTTATGTGGTTTTCTACAATTATAAATTATTAAAACGCTCAGTAAACAGGACGTCAAAAAGAAGAAATACGTATACCGAATCCGCCGTACACGCGCACACGTTTATACTTGCTGGTACATGAACTTGCCGGTTTGTTTTTGTCGCTTTTCACTTGCATGTATTACCAAAACAATTAAGCTCATCTGTCTATACATTCATTATTTAATGCCAAACATGCTTCTAATTTGTCAACTTGCAAGCTTTGTGTAGACGGTCGTCCGACGGGTCGAGTGAATTTTGGATCATCCATGATTGATCGTGAATAAAAAAATATATAGTTATGCACCGTTCTCCGTTTTTTTATCAAATACCATTGATCATTTCATAAAAGCTTTGAATTGAATAAAAGCGTTTGCGCCAACCGGAACAATTCTAATTATGGACGAGTTTAAATCGCGGCTCAAGCGGCGTGAATTGAAATTTTATCAATACTTACCTATTAAATTTTGCAATATACATGTAAATGGGAAATACGCAAATTCTCCGTCACACATGTCTGATCGCAGCCACGGTTTCATTTTCACTGAAGTTAGTGCAGCGAGTTATCGTGCAAGTGTCTCGATTTATGGGATGGTCACCGGGCCTAGGCCGCCTGTCGTCCGCGATTTAAACTCGGCCATAATTAATTTATAGCATTCTGTAACGTCAATGTTCGCTTCCGGTGTAAACACGCAATATTGCTAGCAGACAGCCAGAGTTAGCACATGCGAAAATATCATTTTCTCCAAACTACACAGCATTCCGATGAGACGGATTGCTTGATTTTCGTTAGAAAATGATTTTCAGACCAGTCCAATTATAAAAATGGGATGTTTTTCTTTGACAAAGATGAACAATACTTGCAAATATTGTGAGTATGTCACTGTCTGACCCAAGTTAGCCGGTATAAGTATCTGTATCATGTATAAATAATGTGCAGACATAAGAAACCTATACATTATAATGTTTTGGAAGCTTTCCTATTTCTGCACAAAATATGCAAACAGTGAATTCTGTAGATATATTAACAAGACAAAGTCGAGAGATCCATGGTAATCGCTGAACACGAATGGCATACAGAATAGGTAAAAAATAAGACAAATACATGTACACAGAATTGCAATACAAATAAATATTTATTCATTATACCATGACAACTGTTGGATTGACTATCTGGAGATAGATTTCAAATAACATACATGTACAGTAGCATATATAGCCTACTAAAGGCGAACATAGTGAATATTGAAATACATGTATCTGTATAAAATATAAGGGCAAGTGGCAAACCAGTAAGGGCGAGTAAGATTTTGCATCTACTAGGACTTTAGGGCAAGTGATATTTCAAATAATTTTACACCCCTGTGTATGTATTGTTTAGAAATATGCAAACAATAATTGACCATCCAAGACACACTAGAATCACCTGTGGTACTACCACCCATATTGTATCGTCGTTTTTTTGATAATGATTTTATGTATTAAACTGACAATTCCAGATCTGCTTTGATATGTATGTCAACTTTCAACGTCATTTACAGAAGATACTGATAGGATATATTTTGAAAATCAATATCAGCAAAATACGATAATGTCTGCTCCGAAATTTATGTCAGTTTTCAACTGTAATTTACAGAAGTTGATTGTATTTTAATATCTGCCACGAATTTGAATTCCTAATCCGAGACTCGCTTACACCCCGACACATATTACACGGACGAAATTTGTGTGTTGCTTTGTGTAAAACAAATACCGAGCTATGCCATACAAGGGACCTGGGCAAGTTTTGGTACCGTAACACTCGTACATATACGGATATTAATTATTGCAAATTGAAATTCAACACAATTTTTTAGGGTTAACAAAACAAAACGCGCACATTTTTCACCTGTCCGGAATTTTAGAGACGCAAACAATAATTATTTTCTTGAAAAATAAGGGTGTCCGAATATTTAGGGTGTCCAAAACATAGGGTACTTACGGTAGTTTGCTTCAAAATGAAAACATGGAGACAATTCTAATGAAATACCAAGTTGTGTTTTCATGGAAAATAAGAAAAATATGCTATATTTGTGGTCTGTTTATTGTTTTCTGCAGCATGATAAAGGTACCACACAATTTGTATTGCTTTTTGATACTCGCTACTTCTTATTTCAATTGTTTTTTTTGACAATTGTAATTGGTTATTTAAGTAAATACGCAGCTTATCTGGAGCTCTGTTTGAAGCAGTATAATTGCGAACTGTAACTCTTGTCATGTACTCGCGTACTGTTTGTAGCCAGAGTTACGATTCCACTCATAGGCGATTTAGTAATTAAATCTAATTTGCGATTTAGTAGTTAAATGTGACATATTTTACATCTGAAAAATATTATAAAAATAATACAAGTACAAACTAATAATTTCGAAACCAATTTGACAGTATTTTTCAGTATTATAGATATTTTACAATTGAAGGTTACTAAATTGTTTCATATAAATTAATTACACTATAGCGTCTATACTGGGAACTATTTTCTAAATGTGGTATATACAGGGGGCTCCAAATAAGGAATTAGTAATTGAGTATTGTCACTCCATCATTTCTGAAGCAATTGGGTATTTCAAAATTTTAATTGTGTAAAATAGAATCACACAACTGTTTACACATCAGCAGACCACACTCGTTGAATAGTTTGCTTCTAAATGAAAACACATCTTGGTATTTCATTAGAAGACAATTCTAATGAAATACCAAGATGTGTTTTCATGGAAAAATAAGAAAATATGCTATATTTGTGGTCTGTTTATTGTATTCTGTAGCATGATAAAGATACCACAAATCTTTCATTGATTTTTTATACTCACTACTTCTGATTATATTGGGTTTTTGGCAATTTTAATTGGGTATTTACGCAAATACGCACCATATCTGGAGCTCTATACATGTATATATTATCATTTCAGAACATACTGGCACATGTATAGCGAAAATGCCAAATTATCTGCCCTGCTTATCACATGTTCTGATAGCATGTACTTGAGAATGTAGCACATGTTTTGGGGAATGTGATGAAATAAAATAGTGTGATTGATTGATAATATGTGGCTGTGACTGGACAAATGGGGCTTATGGAATATGTGTGGCTTCTTCACACTCATGTAGCCTGATAAAGATCTATATTGCTTGTTAGAAGCATGACGGTTGTTTCATTGATGAAATGGCGAGCAGTGTAGATCCTGATCAGACTGCAGATGCGCATACGCCTAATTTATCCAGTCACAGCCACATAAATGTCATTTACTGCGCACTGGAATTATTGGATATTACCGTTGTATCTGAGGCACAGTCAGTACTCACAGTTTTAAAGGTACATGCCCACTCAGAGGGCACAAACTGTTCTTTATAGGAATTAGTGTATATTTGTGTCGCTATTCCACCTGTTCTAAAAATTACGAGTGTCCGCTATACAGATATAATCATTTAGTAATATGTATTTTACTGATAGTGACGCGCGGTGGTATCAGGCCATTTGCATATGCAAATGAGGCATGATATTTTTGTCCCGCCTGCTTTAGCAGAAGCGGGACATAGGCATAGCTTTTCCGTAGGCGGCGGTGTCGGGCGGCGTCAACATTTCACGTTAAGTTTTTGCGTTTAGCTCAGTTTCCAGAAAACTATAACTCCTACGACCTCGATACTTGGTATACATCAACACTGTGGTGTAACCATGTCACACAGAGGGAGCCCATGTGACATTCACCTATTTTTCATGATTCATTGACCTACTTTTCACATGCACTCAACGTTAAGGTTTTGCGTTTAGCTCTGTTTCTAAAACCTAACGCTCAGGTTAATTCATTGTAACTTCTGTTTCCCTCAATGGAATGCTTTAATATTCCATACATGCCTTTGTAACAACATCTCGCATCATTCTACATAAATCCCATGGTGCCCGCTAACCTCAAAGGTCACGTCAGTGACTTAGAAATGTCCGTGTTTGGAAAAGTTAACGCTCGGTTTAATGTATTACAACCTCTGTTTCCCTTGATGGAATGCTTCGGTATACATCAACACTGTGATGTAACCATCTCACACAGAGGGAGCCAATGTGACCTTGATCTAGTTATCATGGTTCATTGACCTACTTTTCGCATGCATTCAACGTTAAGTTTTTGTGTTTAGCTCTGTTTCTAAAACTTAACTCTCAGGTTAATTCATTGTAACTTCTATTTCCATCAATGGAATGCTTTAATATTCCATACATGCATTTGTAACAACAATCCGCATCATTCTACAGAAAGCCCATGGTGCCCACTAACTCCAAAGGTCAAGGTCGCTGACTTAAAAATTTCTGTGTTTGGAAAAGTTAACGCTTAGTTTATGCTTTAATATTCCATACATGCATTTATAACAACATCCCGCATCATTCTACAGAAAGCCCATGATGCCTGCTAACCCCAAAGGTCAAGGTCACTGACTTACACATTTCCGTGTTTGGAAAAGTTAACGGTCAGTTTATGCTTTAATATTTCATACATGCATTTGTAACAACATCCCGCATCATTATACAGAAAGCCCATGGTGCCCACTAACCCCAAAGGTCAAGGTCACTGAATTAGAAATTTCTGTGTTTGCAAAAGTTAACGCTCAGTTTATGCTTTAATATTCCATACATGCATTTGTAACAACATCCCGCATCATTCTACAGAAAGCCCATGGTGCCCGCAAACCCCAAAGGTCAAGGTCGCTGACTTAGAAATTTCCGTGTTTGTAAAAGTTAACGCTCAGTTTATGCTTTAATATTCCATACATGCATTTGTAACAACATCCCACATCATTCTACAGAAAGCCCATGGTGCTCACTAACCCCAAGCTTTAGCTTTAGCTTATATTTAACGGCGGCACTGGCTCTAGGACCTTGCATGCCGTCTCCCAAGAATGGGAGAAAGAACGGAGGTAGAGATTTTTTAGAGAAGCCGGTAATTCGTATTTACAGAGCAACTACGAATTACCGGTACCCATTTGCAGCTGGGTGAACTGGAGCAGTGTGGATAAAGTGTCTTGCTCAACGACACAACGCACGCCGCTAGTCAGGCTCCAACCCACGAACCTTGGATCAGTAGTTCGACACACTTAACCATTACGCCACGGCGCTCCTAACCACAAGGTTATTACAAGCTCCTTATGTACTATCAAACTGCGCCAGGCGGGACATCTTGCTCCGCGGAGCTCTTGTTTAATTATTTATTCAAATTAAATGCCTCGCCTGAAAAAATAGTATTTTCGACAGATTATAAAGTATGATCATTGCACATCAAAATATAAATACAGAGAATAATTAGTAATGTTCGTTAACAATTTAAGGAAACACGGTTATCGCCCCTGATATCAGTATGGATATTTACCTGATATAAAATGTATAATAATGCCAATCATTATGTGGGGTTTATTGTGAATGAATGTTTATTTTGCCAGGAAATGTCTCTGATATAAAGAACATTTTGTGCCTACTGAGTGGGCATGTACATGTACCTTTAAGGGACCTGGAACATTTTCTTCCATCAAATGGCGAGTACCGGTATTCACTACATAAATTCATTAAAAGCGGGAGAACATTATTTGTTATTGCTGACGTCCCTTAAAAGACATCACCTAATGATTTGCAACCAGTGTAGTCCCTGATCAGCCTGGGCGTTTGTAGTCTGTTCAGGGCATACACTGTTCGCTAATGAATTTGATCAAACATACGGTAATACTGTATACTTTTCTATATCTGTTTCAGTTTGACGTAGATGTTTTGTTGAACCCTGACAATGAATATCTTCAGTATGACCTGCCACTGTGCATCAATGTCATCACCTTGTTGGAACACTTTCGTCACAATCAAACTCAATGATAGAAACTCTGTAACATGTAAATATCTGACATCGAGTGTGAAATCGTGCATCACAAAATTTGTGAAATGCTGTATCACTTGTGGCATCCTACGTCACATCACTCACGAGTTGCTGAGATCCTGTGCTACATCATTTCTGTGATCCGCAGCGTCCCCATGATGACATCACTTGTCAGATCCTGTGTGACAACACTTCTGAGATCCTACATCATACCAAATGTGAAATTATGCGTCACATCACATGTGAGATCCCGCGTCACATCACTCGTGAGTTGCTGAGATCCTGCGTTACATCATTCCTGAGGTCCGCAGCATCAGCATGATCACATCACTTGTGCATTCCTGAGATACTGCGTAACATCATTTGTAAGATCCTGCGTGACAACACTTCTGAGATCCTATGTGACACCAAATGTGAAATTATGTGCTGCATCACGTGTGAGATCCTGCGTCACATCACTCCAGATGTCTTACTACATACATGTAACTCCATTTGTTTGCCATTGAATTTCCATTGACGGTACCCCTATCCATACAGATGACATATGGGATTTGACCCAGTTAACATGACCTAGGACGACCTTAGCTTTTGACAGGCCATTAAACACCATTAAATAAATAAATTGTTCTGCCTCCTCTGCATAGTTCTCCATGTAAACAACATATATTTATTATGGCTTTGCTATGTATATTGACAAACTTGTATGTCCTTAGTTGTAGTAAATATCTCACAATCATGTGCATGTGCCGCTTTTGTCAAAAAGTTTGTACAAGGTTCGTCATCATGGTATAACTTTAAATTCTTTAATATTACTTGACGGATTGCTTCAATGTTTGGACACTTGATGCATGTGAACATTGCGAACACACTCATGCCGCCATTAACATGACTATGGCCTTTTACTTCATATTTTATTTTTGCGGAAACACACTTTTTTTTTCGTAAGAAAAAGTTTGTACAAGTTTCTTCATCATGGTATAACTTTAATATTACTTGACCGATTGCATGACGGATATCCTAGACAAAAGTAAATCACTTGAATCGAACGCAGGAAATTTCCTACGATCGGTTTCTGACTTTTCTGTAAAAAAATTTGACTGATCTAAAATGAATTATTTTTTAGGTTTAATTGTTTGAAATTGCCTCCGTTCCATTCAAGTGATTTACTTTTGGATATTGTCAAAGTTGTATGTTTTGAATTTCAGTATACTTGGATATTGTCGAAGTTGTGTTTTGAATTATTGAAAGTCATTAACATAGAGAACTTTGTCAATATATCCTAGATACATTAAATCACCTGAATCGAACGTAGGAAATTTCCTACGATCGGTTTCTGACTTTTCTGTAAAACAAATATGACCGATCTAAACTGAATTATTTTTTAGATTTAATTGTGGGGTCCTACGTTCAATTCAAGTAATGTACATTTGGATATTGTCAAAGTTGTATGTTTTGAATTTCAGTGTTAACTTTATTAACATAGAGAACTTCGTATATATATTCTTGACAAAAGCAAATCACTTGAATCGAACGTAGGAAATTTCCTACGATTGGTTTCTGACTTTTCTGTAAAAGAAATACGACTGATATAAAATGAATAACTTTTGAGGTGTAATTGTGGGAAATTTCCTACGTTCAAGTGAATTATACTTCAACTTGGATATTGTCGAAGTTGTGTTTTGAATTATTGAAAGTCATTAACATAGAGAACTTTGTCAATATATCCTATATACTTTAAATCACTTGAATCGAACGTAGGAAATTTCCTACGATCGGTTTCTGACTTTTCTGTAAAAGAAATACGACTGATATAAAATTAATGATTTTTTAGGTTTAATTGTGGGAAATTTCATACGTTAAATTCAAGTGATGTACATTTGGATATTGTCAAAGTTGTATGTTTTGAATTTCAGTGCTGAAATTTATCAACTGAGAGAACTTCTTCAATATATCCTAGACAAATGTAAATCCTTGAATCAAACGTAGGAAATTTCCTACGATCGGTTTCTGACTTGTCTGTAAAACAAATGCGAGTAAATAAATTGTCAAAGTTGTATGTTTTGAATTTCAGTGCTGAAATTTATCAACTGAGAGAACTTCTTCAATATATCCTAGACAAATGTAAATCCTTGAATCAAACGTAGGAAATTTCCTACGATCGGTTTCTGACTTGTCTGTAAAACAAATGCGAGTAAATAAATTATTTTTTAGGTTTAATTGTGGGAAATTTCCTATTTTCAATTCAAGTGAGTTATACTTGGATATTGTCGAGGTTGTGTTTTGAATTATTGAAATTCATTAACATAGAGAACTTTTTCAATATATCCTAGATACATTAAATCACCTGAATCGAACGTAGGAAATTTCCTACGATCGGTTTCTGACTTTTCTGTAAAACAAATATGACCGATCTAAACTGAATTATTTTTTAGATTTAATTGTCGGAAATTTCCTACGTTCAATTCAAGTGATGTACATTTGGATATTGTCAAAGTTGTATGTTTTGAATTTCAGTGCTAACTTTATTAACATAGAGAACTTCGTATATATATCCTGGACAAAAGCAAATCACTTGAATTGAACGTAGGAAATTTCCTACGATTGGTTTCTGACTTTTCTGTAAAAGAAATACGACTGATATAAAATAAATAACTTTTGAGGTTTAATTGTGGGAAATTTCCTACGTTCTATTCAAGTGAGTTGTACTTGGATATTGTTGAAGTTGTGTTTTGAATTATTGAAATTCATTAACATAGAGAACTTTGTCAATATATCCTAGATACTTTAAATCACTTGAATCGAACGTAGGAAATTTCCTACGATCGGTTTCTGACTTTTCTGTAAATGAGGTTTAATTGTGGGAAATTTCCTACGTTCAATTAAATTGATGTACATTTGGATATTGTCAAAGTTGTATGTTTTGAATTTCAGTGTTGACATTTATTTAGAGAAGTTTAACAATATTTCCTAGACAAAAGTAAAACACCTAAATCGAATGTAGGAAATTTCCTACAATGAAAACTGATTAATCATCATGTTTAGTTCATTGTATTCGGATATTGTCGGAGTTGTATTTTTTGGCATTTCAGTGTCTAATTTGTAATTATTTTGTTAAATTTTACATTCTGTATTTCAATTGTGGGAAATTTCCCACAATCGAGTTTATATTTATTAAATTAATTTATTAAATAACACTGCCCATATTCCTTCCGTTGTTTGTTTTGCTGTCAATAACTACGAAAACCTGCAAATGGAGAGTTTCTAATGTAGGAAATTTCCTACAATGCCCACCAAAACTGCTCAAACCTGGAAATGATCAGTTTTACAGGCGAATTTGATGAGCTTCCAATTTGCGAGTTTGACCACATTTCGACCCCAAAACTGCTCAAACGTGGAAATCAGTCGTGGCGAGAGAGCAAAAAAGTGAGCGAAAAAGGGATATGCTTGGGAAAATCCCTTTCTATTTGGTACTCTGTTAGTTTGTTTTTCTTATTGACGATATACTCTGTTACAAGAGTGGAGACTTCCTTGATATTTTTTGTCTAATTTTAAGCGTTTCTGTCTTTCAGATAAAGACATATCATGTTCATAGCCCCATGCATCTGTGTCACAGTTCCTTCCATTTGTTGCAGCATTTGCGGGTTATTTTTAACACGAATGACATGACAAACGAAGACAGAGGTATACTGCGACTAGCATTACTTAATACTTTTCCAAATAATGAGAAATGGCTAAAATTATAGTTCAACCCTCATCCCACGAGTCCCCCCCCCCCCAACCTAGAAAAAGAAAATAAATAAATGAAATACATTTTGTTTTTGAAAATGATCTAAAACACCCACACTTGCTGAATACACCCGCATTGCTGAATGCAAACGCATACATACTGATACGGTAGTCTATTTGTAAAGCCAATTTCATTTTTCTGAAATCATTCAAACACAAATTTAAATGGATATAATATCCTCAATTGGCGAAAATGACTATTTCCAAATGTGATTCTTTCGTAATTTAGTACACAAAAATACAAAGATTTGTTTTCACTTCAAACCTACACTAAAAGGTATTCTTAAACACTACAAAATAAGACTATAATAAGCATTCCTATGAAAATTGTAATTAGTATGATGTACAAACATTGCATAAAACAAACAGTACATACTGAAACGATTTAAAAATGCAACAGGGAGTCCAACATGTTATTTATTCACCCATTACATAATTTGGCAGAATATTTTACTGAGGAAAAGTAGCATTTGTATTATCTATTCAAATAATCCATAAATGCATTGAATGTATAAAACAAACAGTATATACTGAAACGATTTAAAAATGCAACAGGGAGTCCAACATGTTATTTATTCACCCATTACATAATTTGGCAGAATATTTTACTGAGGAAAAGTAGCAATTGTATTATCTATCCAAATAATCCACGATCGATAAAAGTCACGTGGTATACTGCGGTCACATGGCTGATCATTGGTGTTCAATAACATGTCCACATTTTTGTTGCGTGCTTACATCGTTTCAGAACATTTCTGACCAAAAATACGTAAACGAATTAATATTTTAAAACATTGTTTTTAAATGACGTGTCCATGGATATTCAGACAGGTAGGCATAAATGAAAAACAAAAAACAATACCATTGGAAAATTAACTACATGCATTGCTTGCTTATTCCCAAATTTCGATCGTCAGTGTTTGCAAGTAACTGGCACATTAGTATTTTCACACTAACAACATGTCATAATCATTTATTCATCCATAAAATGATAATTGTTGCATAAATATTAGAAATTATTTGAAATAAATGGTCTAAAAATATAAAATCTCCAGACATTGTATAATATGTCAATTGTTAATTATTCCACAATATGGACAAAATGGAGGTATATTACAATACATGTATTTATTATATGAATGTTATACTAATACATTTTATTAAAATTTGTCGGAATGCAATAGATTTTAAAAAATGTTTTCAAATAACGTTTACATAAAGATCCAGAAAGATAGATACAATTATAAAAAAACAACAACAACGTTGGCAAATTAATTACATGTACATTTATTCCCAAATTTCAATTTGTTCAGTGTTTGCCAGCAACTGGAGTATCAGTATTGTTACGCTACTAACATGTCATAATCATTATTCACCCATAAAATGACAAAAGCCAATCTCTCAAAATAATCATGCTATATGAAATTATAAAAATACATTTTTGTAGAAATATTTCCAATTATTGGACAAACGGTCTAAAATTACAAAATCTCTACTATTGCATAATATGTAAAACTTTTATTATTCCACTGTATCATAAACAAGAGGGTGGTATCTAAATGTATTACATGTATTAGTTATATGAAAGCTATATTAACAAATTTTATATATATTTTGATTCAAAAAGTATTCCACCACGGCAATGTAATATATCCATTTTTTTTAAAGCTTTAACTGTAACACATTTTACTAAAATGCTAACAATGTAGTAATCATGGGTGTTACTATCTACCAGTATTTGTTTATGTAAAGTATACACTAACAAATATTTTACATGTATGTAAATTACAAATGGCTATACTTATATGTATACATCCAGACCAGGCTGTGCGAGCTAGTTGATACGGAGCTACATGTATATTAATCATAATTGATCATTCTTATGATGAAACTATATAGGTCATCAGGAATCTTCGATCAATGCATTTTGTCACAATCAACAAGCTAATACGTGTTGTCCGTTGAAGGTCATGCGAACATACAGATATTATATTGAATGAAGTTATTGAAAACTAGTGAAGATGGCTGAGGTATATCAAAAACTATACAATTGATAAACATTGTTTTGAACATTTTAACAGATCTACATTAGAAATAAGTACAGCAACTAACACAACTTAATTTTGAAAATAAGATTCGTACTTACTCAATTGAAAACGTATGCATTGATGATAATAAAAACAAAATGATAAATGAGAAAGTAATGAAAATAGCCAAAATGACTTTTCCAAATTTGTTTTCGAATTATCATCAAATACAAAAAAAATATATGTATACTTTTAATCTTCCAATAACATGGTAGTCTTCCAAAAATAGTTATTCCTATACATCTATAAATGATGTCATAAATATAAGTATATATAATGCAATATTAAAACATATGTCTTTATGTCACGTAAGTTGTCAGATAAAGATACACAAAGTTTCAAGGTATATGTACGTATCTGCCGATAGTGTTACCCATGTGCTATTGTGATCTCATAACATTTATATCTGACCTATTTATTTTGTTTTATTTTAAAATGCAAAACGCCCGTGTGAAATGCAATTCATTAAACTATTTAAGGCCTGATAAATATACAAATTCTATATGTTTCATTGCTTCAACAAATATAAATATGCACGTGGTCGCACTGTTAGCCCGGTAAAAATATAAACCTGCATCTGAAGCATTTACTGGCGAATTTGTGTGGCAAATGATTTCCGCATGACCTATCATAACTTGTCTGAAGCAATGTTATATGTTTTAACAAAATATGGTTACCTGAACAAATTATAAAAGAAAAACAGGGATGCAAGTGCATCATGCAACAGGTTAGCATATTCCATCTTCTCTTGTGTTATCTTGATGCATTCCCACTGACTACTAACATAACAAAATTGACCGAACGAATAACTGCGATTACTTAACTTGCAAGTAGAATACATAAATGGAAACGTCAAAACTACAATACGAACCGCATTGTATCATCATGTTTGTTATATAAATGACAATACCACACATAGGCATCCTATTTATTTTCAATTACGGCAGCAGCACTCGCGTGTAATTCTGCAAACAACAACACTGGCGGAAATTTAGCTTTCTGATTTCAACGTGTCGAAATAAATAGGAAGCAGTGGGTTAATAAGTTGATTAAACTGGTTAAACTTAGGCAAGTATTATGGATAAATATGTCAGCTTAATGACTGAGAAATTTATGTACACATATCGATATTTAACTATGAAAAATTTAGCAATTTGCAACGTCGGGTACCCGACGTTGCAAATTGCAAAATTTTACATTTCGTTTCCAGTAGGGAAATAACGGGTGGAAATATGACTTAGCGAAATAATACCGTAGGTAACGGTCCGAGTCACATTTATTTGACTACACTCCATCCAGCTGTAAATTATGGTACAGTACCAACGACTAATTACCGAGAAATTATGATCCAGCACATACTTCCCTAAAGTGGGCGTTGCAGTATACAAACAAACATAAAATCTTTGCGGCAGCGGGTTAATGACTGCCATCATGATTGGACACTTGACCTTGTTTTATAATTATAATGCGAGAACGCGAGCAACTGACGGTCAATGGTGTAATCAACGCACATTATGCCATCTGGCTCTGAAGAGAAATATGCGACACACCGTATCTATTTTCTCGCACCTGTTTTCGCGAAACACCGTTTCCTTTTATGCACTTGCTTACGGAAACTCTACACCATAACAGCGGTACAAACCATAACGAGATGTATCAGAAAATGCCATAAAACATGTCATATCCTGCATGTAGAGAGTTGACACTTTCCATGGATCATTTAGACTGTATTTACTTGATATCGCCACCGAAAATGGGCAATAATACGCTCCCTCAATTCAATGTTTGCAATCGAATTATTCAGAAAATACGCTACCATTAGTATTGTGAGCATGATCGATGGACATTATATAAATTTCTGTGTCTGTACATACCAGACACGTTGTTTATAATGTACTGTAATTGTAAATATTTAATTCAACCGACACTTATCTCCATCTTAGCGACATGGATATTCCCTGTCTGCACCGTATCACGGAACTCTCCACCATATCACAATACCGACAGTTATAATGCAGGAGTACAGCCTGTAATAGTTTCATGAGGAATGAAATATCCGCAATGACATACATATACCGCACAATTCCCCAATAATCCGCACAAAATTATGGAAGCGTCCTGGTGCAAATGCTAAAATATATTGATCTCCTAATTAGGAGTTAGTATATCCTAATTAGGACTTACTATCTCCGGATTAGGAGAGGAGTTAGTATCTGATAATTAGGAGATAAACCATTTTATAACATTGACACATATAGTAACTCCTAATTAGGAGATACTAAGTCCTAATTAGGAGTTTCTAAGTCCTAGTTAGGATATAATATGTCCTAATTAGGAGATAATAACTCCTCATTAGGAGATAGTAACTCCTAATTCGGATTAGGAGTTAGTAGATATCAATATTTTAGCATTGGCACCAGTAGCCTATTTCACCAACATTGCAAAGAATACTTATCTAGCAAAGTATACTTTGAGGGAGAAATCATTTATTTTTCCTGAAATGCATTATTTAATATAGAACTAAGTACTACAAATATTTGATGATTAAAAGTATGCAGAATTATTATACTGAATTTATTACATTATCTGTGATAATGTAATACATTCAGAATAATAAAAATTAATAAATTTATCCTAAAATTGAAAATTTCTCCCTCAAAGTATACTTTGCTAGAATAGTATACTTTGCAATGTTGGTGAAATAGGCTACTGGACGCTTCTATACAAAATAGTATCATAAACTCACATAATAAAGTGTGTCTTAGCAAAAGCCTAAGTATATCTCCATGAAATAGAAAGTAAATAAAGAACGCTTCAACCGAAACTTTGGAAATATTACACCGCCATAACGCTTATGCAATATAATGTAATGTAATTAGAATTATCCATTCAGATTTAAAAGGCGATAAGTCCCGTGTCTCCGTGTTCATATGAAATGTGCTCTGAGAAAAGGGGCCTTACGACATATACAACACAAGTCTTTCTGGGAAAAGGGGTTAATGAGGTTTTACGACCAGTGTAGAAGCAGATCAGCATGTGCATCCGTCGATTTGCACTGCGGCTGTAACTGGGGAAATGGGGCTTATGGGTTGTGGGATCAGTGTATATCCAGATCAGCCGGAGCATCCGCACAGTCTGATCAGGATCTGCACTGTCACTGCACTGTATCAGTCATTACCGATATGTGATTGTGACTGAATAGATTGGGCTTAGGGGTATTGCCACCAGTGTAGATCCAGATCAGCATGTGCATCGGCACAGACTGATCAGGATCTGCACTGTTCACCATTATATTATTGAAACACCCGCCATGCTTCCAACAAGCAATATATATCGTTATCAGGCTACATGAGTATGCTATTTGTTTATTATTCGATTACCATGTACAGGACCATCCACAACATGAGTTTGGACCAGAGTAGCTCTTGACCAGCTCGCCTAATCTTGTTACTCGATGCTGATCGGAATGCTATTTTGTATACAAATGTACATCGGCAGTGTACCATCAATATATATGACGGGTTGTGTTAGCGCTACGCTGGTCGCATAATTGGCCATGCGCGTTTTGGTGGGTTGAGACACATAGCAAAGACACTTTGTCATGAAGGGTATACAAAACGGCATGAGCAAACAAGTACGTGCATATTGATCTTTGTATCCATATTAGGGTAGGTCGGCCTGCACGCCTATAGTACTACGGGCCAATACATCTTTGTATTCTGATAAAGGCCGTCACTATTTCATGTTGTCTGTTGTCAGAAGTACAATATAAGTCGACTTTTCTTGTGATGTGTTCAGCCGGTATTGTGCATTCATAGTATAAAACATGTTCATACTTATTTTCTATTTATTCAATACGGGAATTTCCATTTATATACATTTATTTATATGTGAATATCAAGTGTTCTATGTGTATTGCCGTGCATCTGATAAACTACACATCTTCGAAACTCGCTATATATGCACGCATGTTGAAAGTTTCTTAGAATCATCCCTTAGAGAAGATTTTAATGAGCTCCTAGCTTCGCCTGATATAATATATATTACACGACGGACAGCATTATATATCCACCAGGAATGATCCTTATGGCCTGTCAAAGGTTTCTCAGTTATTGCTATAGTACTTTTTCCCTTAGAATCCAAATATGTCAGGTACCATTTCAGATTTTGCATATTTAATGAGTTAATTTGCATAAATTAAAGATGGCCGACTCGAAAATAAAAATTACGTTTTCTACACTTACAAATGCATTAACATATGCTCTACAGTCTAAAATGGAGGTTTGAATACTAAGCAAATTAAATTTTACAATATTCGTTGAAAATATTGCAATTATAGGGTGTTAGGTCACGTGACATTAAAAAAAACTCAAAATTGTGACGTTTTTCCCCCAAATATCACTAGTTTGATTACTAATTGCACCATTATAATAGTTTTATGTTAAATTGAAAATGTTTCAACTCAGGGAGTATGTATCCAAGATGGCCGCCAAAATTAAAATGGCGGCCAATGAAACTTCAACTCGATACATATCGGCTTCTACATGGCATTAAATACATACATATTGTCGGAATGATTGTTTCTCCGCTCAATGAACCAACATGTATGAAGTAGATTGATTGATTGATTAATTGAATGTGGTTTTACGTCCGTTTAACAACAAGGTCATATACAAACGGGGTCAATGGTGTCAAATCCCGTTTTTCAGAGCTAAGTATTTACATTGAGTATATATTCAGCGCTAACATTAGAATATGTACATTGCATGTAGTATAATATTGGTAAACATTAATATTGACATACATTATAGTCCTTCACTGTCTGAATCTTCGCCAATATTAATGTTTACCAATATTATACTACATGCAATGTACATATTCTAATTTCAGGGCTGAATATATACTCAATGTAAATACTCAGCTCTGAAAATCGGGATTTGACACCATTGACAACGTTTGTACATGACCTTGTTGTTAAACGGACGTAAAACCACATTCAATTAATCAATCAATCAATCTACTTCATACAAGTAGGTTCATTGAGTGGAGAAACAATCATTCCGACAATATGTATGTATTTAATGCCATGTAGAAGCCGAAATGTATCGAGTTGAAGTTTCATTGGCCGCCATTTTAATTTTGGCGGCCATCTTGGATACATATTTACGTATGTTTGCATTATATTCAACTCCCTGAGTTGAAACATTTTCAATTTAACATAAAACTATTATAATGGTGCAATTAGTAATCAAACTAGTGATATTTGGGGGAAAAACGTCACAATTTTCAGTATTTTTTAATGTCACGTGACCTAACACCCTATAATTGCAATATTTTAAACGAATATTTTAAAATTTCATTTGCTTAATATTCAAACCTCCATTTTAGACTGTTAGAGCATATGTTAATGCATTTGTAAGAGTAGAAAAATTAATTTTAAATTTCGAGTCGGCCATCTTTAATTTATGCGAGTTAACTCATTACATATGCAAAATTTAAAATGGTACCTGGCAGATTTGGATTCTACGGGAAAAACTCTTATAGAAACAACTGAGAAACCTTTGACAGCCCATAAGAATCATTCCTGGTGGATATATCCCTGGTGCGTTTATGGGACGCTGTTATGGCTGAGTAGACATATGCAGCAAAAGTTGGTGAAAATTAAAGCAGTGATAGCATTATTATAATATTTCCTCACAAATACCCAGGAAATGTTCAAGCGGACGGGTTGCTTTAAGTGGATAATACATACATTGTTGTGCATACCGGTATCTATAGCCCAGTAGCCGATTTCATCAAAATTGCAAAGTATACTTTTCTAGCAAAGTATTCTTTGAGGGAGTAATCATTTATTCTTCCCGAAATGCATTATTTCATGTAGAACTAACCACTATTTGATGATTAAAAGTATGCAGAATTATTATACTGAATTTATTACATTATCACAGCCAAAATGGCTGTGATAATGTAATAAATTCCGTATAATCAAAATTAAAATTATAAATTTAGCTGTAAATGTAAAATTGAAAATTTCTCCCTCAAAGTATACTTTGCTAGATAAGTATACTTTGCAATGTTGGTGAAATAGGCTACTGATATTTTGTAATAGATTGGAAACAGAAAAGCTGGAAAATGACATCAGGGATAAGGTCGTGTTAATGGTTGTCATCCAGGCTAATCTTTATATGTGACCTCAACATGTCACAATAAGCCCGGATGACACTCAAAATTTTGATTTGTAGCCGTTCTGTAACCTATTCTGTAAAGTAGATCACTGAGCAATTTTCGCTGAATTAGAAACTACACATACATGGCTATATTTATCATTATTAGAGAGCTATTTGGCTTATATCAGTATGAAAGTGTCTAAAATATCATGGCAAATAGTTCTAGAGACAATGCATACAACATCAATGCGCAAGCTACTTGTATATGTGATAGGTATTAACAAACATTTAAGAAAATCATGAATATATTCTTTTGGTTTTGTGAATAAAGCGTTTTAACTGTATATAAAGTACATATTATTGATGTCATTTTCCAAATATATTTAGCCGGAACACAATGTCGATGATTTACAAATAATTTAAATAAATATTGTGTGAATAATAGTCAAAATGTAGGCCAATCCAATGAAAACAGATCAATGACCCCACCCACTTTATTTCAATTGCGAAATGTCATTCATCTCAATATGATTACATGGCGCCGCTGACGGAGTAAT